>CAJHZI010000434.1:135000-166221 GCA_905160935.1 Enchytraeus crypticus | reverse complement strand
GTTAAGACGCGCCTTCTATTCATGCGACGTCTGTTTAGTTCCCGCTAGAGGCATTGTATTTTTTAAAATTCTTTTCACAATTTGTAGAGACCAATAGACCAAACCCCGGGCCCACAACAGTCAAATCAGGCCCTGAGTAAAGTGAAAACCATATGTTGATATCTATCACTTTTAATACCACATGTTAAAAACCTTTAGGCAATTCAGACCATTTTCCACAAAACTAATCCAGTGAATGTCCGAGATTTTACTCTCAGATCAGCGCGGCCACGGAATTCGAAACCACGAGGATTCAAATCACCTCAGGATGGCGGAGCATTTAGACGCAAGTAAACCGACAAGCATACTGTATACATAAAAGATCTCCATCTATACAGGACAATGAAATTCTTTTATATTGGTAGACTTAATTCATAACTATATACTGTATGAGCTATTGTTTGTAACTACACGTACAGAACTAGAGCATTACCGCTGTTTATGACATCATTATAGTAGGCTATAGGTCCTACGTAGCCTAAACAGCCTGTACTTTGAGAAGATTATTATTATTATTGAGAAGTTATAAAGCTAACTTCTGTATAACATTGAAGCTCTATTTCTTTAGAGGGAGGAAGGCCTGTGCCACTCCTTTTGAAGCCCTCCAAGCAATTTTATTTTTAGTTGTACCAATGAGCCATACTAAACTAGGGGACATTTGGAAAAATTAAAATTGCATTTACTTATATTACTTGGTTGCAACAGCTTATCTTCACTTGCATTAAATACACTTTATCATGACTGGTAGCGGCTATAATTCATTACTAAAAATGTGTTGTATCCAATAAAACATGCGTCGTACATGTTCTTTTTGTACGTATATTGACTAAAAATTATATTATTGTTAAAGCAGATATTAAGTACTTATGAACTGGTATTGAGAAGAATGGACAGAAAAAGAAGCAGATTCAGACTAGAAATGTAAGATGAATTAAAGATCCGCTCTTTTGTAGATCTGAAGAGGAAAACGGAAGACATAGAAGAGCAGAGGTGATACGTACCATGGGCCTGCCAGTTGACAGTGCACAAAGATAAAGAAAACTGAAGTATAAGCTTTATAATATATATGCATGTATATATATATATATATATATATATATATATAGGTCTACAATGTGGTATTAATTATGTAATATTTGTCTACTATACCAATGAGTGATGGAAAATAACAGAGTTATTTACTGTTTAAAAAGAGAAGTGCTTCAAAACTGATTTAAAATGTCTCAATAGCATAGCGGTAACGTCAGAGAGCTCTAAATGACAAATCCTTAGGTGAATTGAACTCTCGTGGGTTCGATTCCCGACCGCGCTGATCTGAGTGTAAAATCTCAGATATTCATAGGACTGGTTATACGGAAGATGGACTAGATTGCCTAACGGTTTATAATCAAGTTATCCACATAAACATAGTTGATCATTTCAGTATATTGCATGTTTTTATTCATTAAAAATTAATAAAGAAAAAGGATCCGTAACCAATATTTCAAATCGCCTATTTAAATAGCTTGAAGTCCTCGAGATTATCATTGACGTCTGTATCACTCAGTGTCTGCTGATATAACACTTACACATTATACTCTCTATGCATGAATTAATTACAAACAATCCTTGGAGTAATTTGTAGAAGTTGGACTTGATCTGTTCTATAGAACTTTTATATTCACTAGTCTTGACTTTGATTTCATATAGCTCATGGCATCCTTGATGAAGGTAGCTAATTGTGTTTACTAATTAACTGTGTTTACTTGCTAATTGTGTTTACTTCAGTAAACATTACGTCAGCGCCATTAATGCCAATTATACAAAAAATATAGTGGATTTAAATATATTTTATGCAATGAATAAACTTTTCAAATATACATGTATAGGCAGGCAAATCATATATTAATGTATTTAACATACATGTACTTGCACTGAGATCTCGAATGCTGACATGCAATTTAACTTCAAAACTTGACGTAACCAGAGGAGCCAATATACATAATTAGCCATACATAATTATAATTTAACATAATTATAGGGTTGAATACGGTTACGATCAGTATCAGTTCATTTTGTAATTATCGAGATATATTAAATCGACAGCACACAATACTTTATCTCAGAACACAACGCCAACAGTTGAAGCCTAAAGAAAAACACATAAATACTACATTTGCTTCAGCAACTTCGAAAGGCGCTCAATCAAGAATCATTTCTAAAGCTAAGAATAATGTGATATCTGCTAACGTGAGATACGATATCACACAATATCATGAACCCTCCTGTTTCAATGAAGGATTTAATTGTTATTTCCGAAGTGCGCGCTAAACCTGGTGAGAAATATACGTCTCTTGCTTAACTAACACCTTACTATCAGTTAGTAATCAAATCAGTTTAAAACAAAAACTCAACTTTAGAACAGTCAGACAGACAGCAACGCTGCTACTGAGTGCAGCACAGTTCACAGTTCATTTTTATGACTGCAGAGGATTCCTGAGGACCAATATCACCGAGTCACCTCTGAGGAACATCTTGGAAATGTAGCGATCTTTATTCACCGGCTTTGACTTCTTCTTTCCCTTTCCAGTCTTTGGAACTTCAGTCCACATCTCTTTTACATTTTCCAGAACCATGTTGCAGTGCCTGCATGACAATAAAGCGTCCGTCAGTTATTTATTTAGAACTTTATTTTTTATAGTAGATTAACTTTTTCATTACAAATATGAGCAAAGGCATACCGTTGCATTAATTTTGAACAGCAAGACTAACTACAACATCAGAACACTTGACTACTCTAATATAACTATATAAACTTGATTCAAATTGCAACAATTAGTATTGAGCCATATTTTTAGCCCAATTCCTACATTTGTACAGCAATAATAACCCAGTTGTATTTACTTCAGCTGCTGTTGTATTTATTTCACTGCGCATGCCAAATGCTGTTATTTAACTTTTCTGAAACATCATCAAAATCAATGTCAAAAGGATGAAAAAAATACCTGAACGCAAATGCTCACAAGTTAGAATAAAGATCTATCAAGTTAATAAAGATCTATCATTACCATATAAATACAGGCATAAATTACAAAAAATGTGAAATATTACAGTCTCATATTAATGATATCAGATACGTGCGAGACAACAGAATTATTTCTTCACCATCTGCTAGCATTGTTAATTAAATGTTTACACTAAAAATCACAATGTTAAGCATGGATGTACAGCTAATAGCATCGACATCATAATTCTTTCATAGCAATGTAACTGAAATAAAATAATTTAACACTAATACTTTATCTACAAAGTTTAATATTACTTCTTCCTGTACAAATACTTAAAAATAAATTAAGCCACCTATATTGATATTAAACTTTACAGAAAAAACAAGTTAGTAACAAATGTTACCTCACAGACAGTGCATTGGACAGTCTTGATGTGTTAAGTTAAAAAGTTTTAGAATCCATTTTTAAATGCAACACATTACAAATTGAAATGAACCTATCAAAAGCCTTAACGCGACCCAACAATTTCTTGTTGTTGCGACAGTTGATGAGAACTTGTGTGTTATTTTTGACGGACTGTGTCAGGACGGAGAGCGGTCCCGTGTTGAATTCTTCTTCTTCTTTCTGCGCCAACTCCTCGGCGGTCATCTCACTCTTTGGCTTCTGTGCAAGAGATCTAAGGTTACAAAAAATTGCACAATTTAAAGAATGAATATAACTAATGCAAATGTATAAAATAAGAGCGCCAACCACTAAGTTTATCAATACGGCAATGTAAACATGGTAGGTGTAAAATACAATTATTAACGATCGCAGTCACAAATTTTTAACAGTGGAAACAGAATTTGGCGGAGATATACAGGCAAAGGAGAAGCCCAGGGCTAGATAAATTTTAAATGTGACCGAAATGCTAACAGCACATTGTTAAGTTGATATATTTTATATTGAGATCTGAAATGTTCAACAGCAAAAATTAACATGATATCGCTAGTCCAAATGATCAAACAACAAATAAAATTAATTATAAAAATAAATCTAAGCTGTCAACTTACATGTATTTAGTTTTGTTTACAAAATATAGGATGCAGGGACAAAGGCACAAAAAATTATCGGGGGCGCTAATTTTCAGAGGTGGAGTACGGGAAGGAGGCTGCTACACCCACTCCCAAAGGGAAATTTTTTAATTTAAAAAAGAACCAGTGGATTTTCTGACCATGTCATATAGAGTAATTGAATATTTTTCTTCTATAAATTTGTAGTTAATAGGCTCTTTCAATTATCAGTTTCATAAACATAAATTAGTCATGATCGTAATTCATTAGACTGAATACTGAAAAATCAACAGTTCGGACTATTAAACTACAGTAGCTCAGGGGCCTGGGCGGGGGATCCTGGTGGGGGGGGGGTCCGGGGAGTCGGACCTCTAAAGTTATGAAGAGGGGGGCCACAAGATCCTATACCCCCAAAAAATCAACAAATTTCTATAGTCTCGAATTGCTCGCCTGTCAGCGAGCAACTCGTTATACATTTCTAATCTCTATTTGTTTTACAACAAAGGCGCTTGAGGTTTGTAGAAGGTTGGGGAGACGGGAAGGCGTATGATGGTTTGTAAGTTGTAACAGAATGAGCCCATCAGGAAGAGAAGACTATTGATTAAAATTATAGCTGTTCGTTTCAATCCGATTTCTATGTCAACTAGTAAAGAGCTGCATTGACTGATGGGAGAATGATTACAAACAAATCTTAGCATTGGTAATTGCATATTTTGGACTCTCCTGCTTTTTTGAAATATCCCCAAAACATGAACCAGGTCTCTGCTCAAGCTCAGAGACTACGTGAGTGTAGTCCATCATCCAACTACAATGCTTTGTAAAAGAATTACATTACCTAATTGCAAATACCAACAGTTTTAAAGTAGAAATTCATAAACTGGAAAAAGTTTTTAAGTATGCATTGACACATTTACTGCATTGCCGGGCTTATTCATTAAACTGTGCATTCTGATTGCAATAGCTCAAATTCTTCTTCAATTTCTGCCTCAATACAAGGGAGTATGCAATAATAAATATCTTTGATTGCATCCAGCGAATTACTGCAAGCTCTAAAGCACAATGCAGGCACCAAAACTTTTAAAGGATAAGCATTTAACTTGAAATCAAAACCGGTTCTTTCAGTATCAGGGTTGGGAGCTTTAGCCCTCTCCCTTAGTCCTTGTTAGGATGTCACAACACACATCATTAAGTGCCATAATACCATGTTGGAAGGAGCTTAAGCTAAACTAGCCAGCTCACATCCACTAATTTCCTTTACAGGGAGGAAGGCCTGCGCCACTTCTTTTTTTTGAAGCCCTCCTAGCAATTTTATTTTGAGTTGTACCACTGAGCCAAACCAAACTAGGGGACATTTGGAAAATTGTAAATTGCAGTCACTTATATCACATTAAGTATATAATTAATTACGTTTAAAATATATGAAGGGTCTCATTTGTTTCTGATTGATAGAAGTTAATTAGAGCAATATTCTGAAAATTAAAACTGGGTCTTGAAATATTATTCTCAATAAAAAATTTGTAAATTTGTGAAAACTAAGAAATATTTATCAAACAATGAATAACTGTTATAGCAATTAATATTTAAATATTAATTTTGAAAGATAAATTAATGTATCAGAAACCAGATTCATATCCTGTACAGTAAATCTACAGAACAATTAGATTTTACAAATTTAGTTTAATGTTATATGTACATCATAGTGAAATGATCATCATTGATGATATCTATCACTTTTAATACTACATGCATAACCATTGGGAAGTTCAGTAAATTATATCTAAGTTAAGTTACCAGTCCTGTAAATATAATAGATTATATACTCTGATAAGCTCTACTCTACCGGGAATTGATACAAGGACTTAAAAGGTACAGTCACTTAATATTGCATGACCTTATCTAACGTATTTACACACTGAGCTATTTAGACATCATTTTGTTTTAATTAAAAAACATATTTAATAGTAGTTTTAGTTCATACAATGAATAACACATAATAATAATCCAATTGAATAAAATTCAAAGCGCAAGCTATTCGTTTGCTTGTATTCGTTTCGGCATGAAACTCACAGATTGTTATAATATGCGCAGGCACTTTTTAAGTAGTGAAATGTTATGATTTGAGGCACTGGAAATAAATTAGTATTAAAGTAGTAAATTCGGATACTTACGACATTGTTAGTGGCAATATATTCAACACAAATTTCGCTAAAATAATCAAAACAATGCGATTAATTCTCCAAACAAGATCAGTAATAAGATCTCATTTACGCAACACACTGTATCCAGCTACCAAACGAAAAACCCAATTGGTTTTCATTGATTTCAGGACACCTCAAAATGCATCCTGAGGAACCTCTTTATTCGTGAGTCCTGGTCTGTTAAATTATAGTTTAATAGGCCCCTACTTTACTTTCTTCTTGTACTGCAATTCAATATGTAGACGTTGCTATTTATTCTGACCATCGTACAAAGTGTTATACTAATAACAATTAACTCTAATTGCTATTATTATTATACTCTACACTGTACAAGTCTATCTTTTGCTATTGATAATTTAAGTGCAATTTTTTATATATACTTAATTAATCTATTACTATTAAATATAGGCCTACTCTTAGAGATGATGTTTCATTTTTCACATGATTACTGGTTTTTAGAAAAATATTTTTTGACTCTGAAACTATGATTAGATAATTAAAATGCAGCAATATTATATATATATCCAGCGAAAAATGTTATATTGCACATAAATATAAATCATATATTTGATTGGTGCCATTTTGCACCAAAGACTACAAGTATTCCAACATAATTGCAGCTTTAATTATCTCCATAATTATATTCTACCCATGTGCAAAAAACCTCGTATGAATATAACGGCACAATGACAATTAATGGATTTCATTAAACTGTATACAATCAATCAAATCAATCAAAAGAGCTTTAGTAAAATCCACTCAATTAGGCATATGATTGGTGCGATTTTGTACCAATCCAATCACTATAAATGTACGGTCTACCAATATAATTGAGGTTTTAATTAACTCCATAATTATAGTCTATCCACGCGCATGAAAACCTCGTAGAAATTTAATATTTATATCTGGTTTAAATAGGTCATTAAATAGACATTCAATCTTTTGAATATTTTCATTACGACGGTTAAGTACATATATTAAAGTATGCATGCTTATAATCGTATAATGTTCAGTTGAGCTCTTTTAAAATCTGTAGGATAAGTATTTAATTTGATAAATATAAAACTGAGACTATTAAATTTCTGCGAATTAAGTAAACTACACTACATTCTATGTATACCAATATACATACAATATTTATGTACATGCAGATATCGATGATCTCTGTAAACATAAAACAAAAATTAAAGTATTATCTTAGGCCGTAATATCTAGGGTAATCTTTTATAAATATTGAAGACTAAAGATGCAGATATATAACTGTTAGAAGATTTGATTTGCAACTAAATTGTCGTGATTTAATTTTATTTCTTGTAATAGATCATTTGATAGTTCAAATGATCAATTAACAGCAGCGACCTTGCTGCTACGGACGTTGGATGGATGGTTGGATTGATGGAGTAATCATTAACGAACATACTATACTCACTTTGGACTGATTTTCTGGATTTTGGAATTTGCACCGTTTTTGGACCTTCCTTTTGCTCGCCGGCTTGATTTTGTCTCAATGGTGCTCGATGTTGTCATTGATGACTGTAGCACTCTAATTGTTGTTGTTGTTATTATTATTATTGAACAATCGCTACTATTTATCTCAATGGTTAAGGGTGTAGATAACTTCATGAAGTTTTAAACTACAGACCCTGAGGTGAATTGAACTCTCGTGGGTTCGAATCCCAGCCGCGCTGATCTGAGAGTAAAATCTCGGACATTCACTGGACTGGCAACACGGAAAATGGACTAAATTGCCTAGTGGATATAACATGTGGTATTAAAAGTGATAGATATCAACATAGTTGATCATTTCACTATAATGTACGGTGGCTCGCAACTGCCATAATTTTTTTTTTTGAAACAAAAAATAAAAAAAACAAAAAAACAAACAAATCTTTGTTACTATAAATAGCCACTTTGTTACTATAAATAGCACACTAGCAGTATCTATATCACACATAGTCGATGACAACATCCAGCACTCGATCTTGAATCAAAGGCTAGCCTATGTGCAAAAAATAAAGTTTATTGTCAATGATAACATCGAGACTCGATCTCGAGCCAAATCCAAACCGATGAGCACAAAATTAGGTCAAAAACGGTGCAAATCCAAAATTCAGTTAATTAGTCATGTTAAGTGAATTCGTCAATGACAACATCGAGAACGCGATGTCAAACCAAAGCCAAGCCGATGAGCAAAAAGAAGGTTAAAACTGTGCAAATTCAATATTCAGTTAATTAGTCATACTAAGTGAATTTGTTTATGACAACATCGAGCACTCGATCTTGAGCCAAAGCCAAACCGATGAGCACAAAATTAGGTCAAAAGCGGTGATAATTACAAGGTGAGTCTTTGGACTGATTTTCTGCATTTTGGAATTTACACCGTTTTTGACCTAATTTTGTGCTCATCGGTTTGGCTTTGGCTCGAGATCGAGTGCTCGATGTTGTCATTGATACGGTGGCTCGCATCTGCCATAAATTTTTTTTTTGAAACAAAAAACAAAAAAACAAAAAAACAAAAAAACAAAAAACAATAAAACAAAAAAACAATAAAACAAAAAAACAAAAAAACAAAAAAACAAAAAAACAAAAAAAACAAACAAATCTTTGTTACTATAAATAGCCACTTTGTTACTATAAATAGCACACTAGCAGTATCTATATCACACATAGTCGATGACAACATCCAGCACTCGATCTTGAATCAAAGGCCAGCCTATGTGCAAAAAATTAAGTTTATTGTCAATGACAACATCGAGCACGCGATCTCGAGCCAAAGCCAAACCGATGAGCACAAAATTAGGTCAAAAACGGTGTAAATCCAAAATCCAGTTAATTAGTCATATTAAGTGAATTCGTCAATGACAACATCGAGCACGCGATGTCAAACCAAAGCCAAACCGATGAGCACAAAATTAGGTCAAAAACGGTGCAAATTTCAAATTTGCAGAAAATCAGTCCAAAGACTCACCTTGTAATTATCACCGCTTTTGACCTAATTTTGTGCTCATCGGTTTGGCTTTGGCTCGAGATCGAGTGATCGATGTTGTCATTGACGAATTCACTTAGTATGACTAATTAACTGAAGTTTGGATTTGCACCGTTTTTGACCTAATTTTGTGCTCATCGGTTTGACTTTGGCCCAAGATCGAGTGCTCGATGTTGTCATAAACAAATTAACTTAGTATAACTAATTAACTGAATATTGAATTTGCACAGTTTTAACCTCCTTTTTGCTCATCGGCTTGGCTTTGGTTTGACATCGCGTGCTCGATGTTGTCATTGACGAATTCACTTAACATGACTAATTACCTAAATTTTGGATTTGCACTGTTTTTGACCTAATTTTGTGCTCATCGGTTTGGATTTGGCGCGAGATCGAGTGCTCGATGTTGTCATTGACAATAAACTTTATTTTTTGCACATGGACTGGCCTTTGATTCAAGATCGAGTGCTAGATGTTGTCATCGACTATGTGTGATATAGATACTGCTAGTGAGCTATTTATAGTAACAAAGTGGTTATTTATAGTAACAAAGATTTGTTTTTTTTTTTGTTTTTTTGATTTTTTGTTTAAAAAAAAAAATTTATGGCAGTTGCGAGCCACCGTAATAATGTGTGTTATTATTAATATTATTTATGTTATCAGTTTCCTCATTCCAATAAAAAAAAGGCAGTGGTTAAGTTGTAGCAGCCTTTTAGAACTTGGAATAAGAAAATCCTCCTTATGCTTACGATCAGCTGACAAATCAGCTGTTAGATCCTTGCGCTATTTATGTACCCTCCGGTGTCACCTTTTTGGATTTTGATAATTTTCGTACGTATGAGTAGGCCTATATATATATATATATATATATATATATATATATATATATATATATATTTAACGTGTTGTGTTCGGGTGTGGTTAGAATAGGTATCGCGTGTACATAAGTGGCGACTAAGGCAGGAGCTGAGGATGGCAAGAGGGGACCCACTTCACCATGAAATATTTTCCCCAAGGATTAAATGATAATTAGTCCATCTAACGGAGGAGCCCCCCCCGGCAAACGGGTCGGGGGGTCTGACCACTGGGGAAGGATTCGGGGGGGGGAGGGCCGGGGGAGGGGGCCGAAAGGCGAGAAATCCATCTCAAAGCGCGTACTTTTGACCAACGCTATCAGGCTACATAAAGGTAGGATAAAGGCACTTCTCTTTTAGCCTTGGTGAAGGGCTTAAGCTTGTTGATTCTAAAGCGAGGCTTCTTTCTGAAGCGGGAAAGCGGTGTTGGAGTTGGAGTTTTTGAGTTAGAGTCCCTGGAGGAGGGGGGAAAGGAGAAGGGGGGGAGGGGGGGGGGAAAAAGGAAAGCGGTTGAGTCCGCTCTTGTTGAGCCCCCCCCGGGGAACCGAAGCGGGGGGGGGGGGGCGAAAGCGGTCTGGGTGAGTTGAGGAGCTTTGAGCAGCCTTGCAAAAATTGTTACAATTACCTTTAACTTCCAACTTTTGTCCCAAGTGCCAGACAGAAGATTATATGATAAACGATATAAATATAAAAAACCAAATTGTACTACTGTACCCAGTATAGTGTAATTTAAACAAAATTATTCAGGAGTATTAGAGGTTAGGATTTATTAGTTATACATACAGAGAGTTTAAGTATAACTATTTATTTCGAATTATTTTATTTAATTATTTGAATGTCGCAGTAGCCTAATAATAGAATGTCTTAATAGCGTAGGGTTAACGTCACTAAGTTTTAAACGACAGATCCTGAGGTTAATTGAACTGTTGTGGATTCGAATCCCAGCTGCACTGATCTGAGAGTAAAATCTTGGACATTCACTGGTCTGGTTATACGGAAAATGGTCTCAATTGCCTAAAGAGTTAAACATGTGGTGTTATTCAAAATGATAGATATCAACATGGTTGATCATTTCACTATAAAGTTTGTTTATTTTAATGCGGCAGTTCATTTAGTTCCTTGTGACTTGAATTAATGCAGTATGTGCTGTATCTCTCCAGTACCGCTGCGATGCCTTAATAAGCTTACACTGCGATGCCTTAATAAGCTATCAATTAATATTCACATTCAGATTGACAAATTTCTCATTAAATATTTTATGTAATGTATTGCAGGTCATGCAGCCACTCCATGAGTTAAAAAAAAGTTAATTGAATTCTAACTCTTCATCCTGGACATATCAAATTTGAGAGTCTGGCACCTGCTGAGGCGACCATATGCTGAACATACCATCTTTTGCTCTCAAAAGAGAAAGGCTTCCAAAAATGTGGTAAGTGATTTCAAAGTAAATACATCTATACTTTGAGTAAGAATATGTACCTTCAACTTGCCACTTGTCAGTGCACTGAAGAGATATATATATAACGATAAAAAGAAAATACTATGTAGTATATTGCAATTGTAAAAAAATTGTTCTGGATTTATTAGTTATATACACAGAGTTTCAATACAATGAATAATTTATTTCTAAATATTTAATTTAATTATTTGTATGACGTAATGGCGTAGTGGTTAGTGATGCAGATAACGTTGTGAAGTTTTAAATGACAGACCCTGAAGTGAATTGAACTCTCATGTGTTCGAATCCAAGCCGCGCTGATCTGAGAGGAAAATATTGGACATTCACTGGACTTATTACATGGAAAAGTAAAAATAAATAAATTGCCTAACGGTTTAAACATGTGGTAGCAATAGTGATTGATTGTAATATGGTTGATCATTTCAATATAATGTGTTATTTGTTTATTATTATTATGTATATATATATACTTCTGTAAATATCTGTCACTATCTATCTATCTATCGTTATTGTGTGGATAACATTCCCACTGTTAGTATTCGTGTGAAGTGTCACTCTGGACTGCATGTATGGCCTACTGAAGGAGCTGTCACTTGATTTGTGTCTCAGTTGTAAGATAAATTATAATTATATTTGTATATAATTATAATTATCGAAGATGTCAAGCGTTAGACCAGCAAATCTTAAAGTGTTACAGGTCATGTGCTTAGTAACTTCTGCACTAAGATCAGGTGGTACAATGATCCGATTCTGATCTTGAAGAGATTTTAACATCGGCTGCTCAGACTTGCAAGGATATAGTTAAAATATGTTAAAGCAATGCTACACAGTACACATCGGGTGCCCAAGTTCTTCTGATGAGTGCTGCCTCTCACACACGGTCCAGTCAGTCTATGACGACATTGAATATCACAGCTCTAGTTACCAGCTTGACAAATTTCTCTTAAATATTTTATGTAATGTATTGCAGGTCATGCAGCCACTCTATGAGATGAAGGAAATATGGATTGGATTCTAACTCTTCTTCTTGGGCACATCAAATTGAGAGTGTGGCACAAGCTGAGGTGACCACAAGCAGAACAAACCGTCTGTGCTCTCATAGAGAAAGGCTTCCAAAAATGTGGTAAGTGAATCGATAGTAAATGCATCTAAACTGTCTCGTAGAAAACGACACCCCTTTAATAATTTCTGAAAGTATGAATTCTTTCTATTACCTTGCAACACTCCACTAGATAATCCAATTTGACACATCCCTGCCAAATCTAGTCACTATATATTGAAGAATTGTTAAATCTAGGGTGTTTTCCGTGAGGTAACCCTCGGCGACTTCTTAGTTAGCATTGGAAGAGTATGCATAAATGTATAGAAAACGTATCTACACTGCTTAAATGAACTGATTTTATTTCATTATTTTTTTGACTCTGAAAAGAATAGTTTGATGAACAAGTTTTGTATACACCTTATGACATCACACTGGAGATCTTATAGTTCACAAAATCTCAGTTTCTGTGTAGTTTTTAGACAGTCCTATACATTTCCAATGTTGTCAACTATGTTTATGAAGAACTTAATTTTAATGCACTTTTTTCATTACTGGTGAAAGTCTGGATAAGATGATTGCTACCGTGGCGGAATGCTTCTTAATATCAGAGTTTATAACCAGTTGTCACTATTAGTCCTTTTGTCATGAAGAAACTAATTAGTTCAACGCTTATAATTATACACTTTTATTATTATTTGTAGACCAGAGCTGCAGACACAAGTGAAGAGGAAATAAGTACAAAACAAGCCTCTCAACAAGTTGAAGATATCACTGAACCAGTTACAACAGCTGTTGAAACTGAAACTAGCTCTCTATTAATCTAACGTGAAGTGTCAGCCCTAGAAGAAACGGCAGACAGATGTTATACTAATGGTTAAATAGGAATGCCACTTGTTTCCTGAACCAAAGGCCATGAACTTTGACATCTCTATATTTGAGAATGACAATGACAGGTGAGGTCATTCAAAAGAATAACGCCTTGCGCAGGGGTGGAGCAAGGATTTTGTATATATATTGTTGATGCATTGTATGTGGTTTATGCTTTTTGTGTCTTTGCTGAAAATAAACATATTATCTAATTACACAATAAGTTGTTTTACCAAATTTGTAAGCCTATGTCCGTTGTAAATTTTCGGCGTTGTTGTGGACGTTGTTCAGTGCAGAACTGTTTTGGAAGACATTAGTCATTAAATTTGCACCTTTAATTTTAACATAAATCAAACAATTTGTTTTCTTCACATAAACGTAAATTTAACTGTATATCGAATGTACCATGACCGTTTTGCAACTCGCATAATTGATATTAGGCCACTTATTAGGCTCCTTAATAAAGCACGGTGCTCATTCCAAGGCATTGCAGCATTACAGTCACGTTGGAGGCAGTACGACTGTGCTCTCCACTCCACCTCTGATTACTTTTGCAATATTTTACGTCACATTAAATTTCATATCATCGACTTTCTTGCTGAGTTATAGTACCTTTTAAAAGGAAATATTCAGGATCAAATTAAAGTTTAACCGTTAACATACATATACTAATCATGACACGAAATCAGGCAGTCAAGAATTAAATACTAATCAAGGATAACTAATACTGTCACAGAATGAATAAATTGAATAAATGAGAAACTTTCTGAGTTATAGTACCTTTTTCAAAAGAAATATTCAGGATCAAATTAAAGTTTAACCGTTAACTTGTTATTATTATGGAGTAGAACAAAAAATATAATAAACAGATTATAAATACCAAAATACATCAAACAATGAGGAGAGTGTCTATCAATTCTATTATTTCAGTTTTTCTCATTGATAGTTTGTTTGTCCAGGAATGATAGAATATTTTTACAAATCTAAATGCATATAGGCCTAGTCAGGAAAATTGACGGTGCCACTAATGTTCACATTTCCCTCAAGTTGACCAGCTGAAGTAGAGTGCGAGTTGACTAGCTGAAATAAATGAATTATTTAAACACAATTATATTTTTATATTATAAGTAAAGGACGGCTGCACTTAGTCTGGCCTGTATGACATGTACAAGACATGTACAAGACATGTACAAGACATGTACAACTTTGCAGCATACAGGCCATTAAGCCTCTCCACCACGTCAAGGTGTCAGCCCACGGAGAAGTCTTAACTAGTCTTAACTATACCTTAACTATACGTATATCAAGGTGACCACTTTCCAAACCACATCAAATTCCCTGACTTTTCCAGTGCGCCTTGACAATTTTAGTGCCATCATAGAATCGACGTCTATCTCAGCCGTTAATGTTGATTTTAAAACATTATACACATTGCTATTTAATTTTAACACTTTTGAAGTGCTGACATATTTCTGATTACTTTTTGTTCAGAACCAAAGTAGCCTGTGTAATTTTTCAACTGGACCGTATGTGTCTTTAATATTTCTTTATTTTTTTACTGAAAAATTTAAGAAGTCCAGGTTTTCCATATGAGTGATCACCCTGATATATAGATACTAGGGGTGTACCGGATTTGATCATTTCAAATCCGACGGAATCAGAACCGGATTTTAAAAAAAAATCAAAATAAACTCTATCAAAGTATCATCATATGACATCAACTAGGTTATTATTGTAAGCAAATAACTATCATTAAGTCTTATGTTCTGCTTCTTTAAGATAAATTTTGCAACAAGTTTTGAAATATCAATTTATAACTTTTTATATTAAAAATGAGTACCAAATCCCGTGACAAATCCGGTTGGATTTGGCAAAATTTGCCGGAGTCCGGTCAGACGGAACCGGGATCTGGTACACCCCTGATACACACAATAAGGCACACTAATATATGCGTTCAATGATACACACAAATATATTATGTACATATAATCATACACTCCTATGTAGTTATAAAGAACTTGTTTTATGTCATTTTTAAATTTTAAATAAATGCATTTAATTTTCTTTAAAAACTTTGAATAACATTAACATAGATACAAGTAACATAAACGATGCAAGTTGTAACTTGCACACCACCTAAAGCCAATAACACAAAACATTTTAGACACAATATAAGTTACACTGTAAGTCTTTAACACTAACAACGTAAAAGCTAAAGTTTAGAACAGTTATTTCACTTAGGCCTACTTGCTGATAAATTTTACGTTTAGATATAAGAAAAATTTTAAAAACATACTTATTAAAGAGTTAAAATAACAATTGTCACTTACAAACACACCCTAATAAGTACAAACACTCAATCATACAATCATATCAGAACTCGCTCAGAGTACTATTTCTAATAAAATTAATATACAACAATTTTAAAGGAAATTGCAAAATCAACAAAAAATAGCATGACGTTGTTAACTACCAAGATAAATTGATTCAATTAGCATAGTACAAGTTTGGTATACAATTATAGCTTTTTCACATAAATTTATACTTTGAGTAATTGGGTACTTCATCACTTTGAGAGACTTATGCTAATACATTTGTCCTTGACCTTACTGTATGGATTCAGGGTACAGATATCTCCATTTGAACTGAAAATCTACGTAAGTGGACACATGTTATAATCAGTGGATCTAGTCTAATTTCTGGCACATTCATTCTTCCTTTCAGTAACTGAAATCCAGTGAAATAAAATACCAATGTTAATAAAAACAGCAAGCGCAGTCTGCAAACAATAAAATTCAAAATATCAATGAAAACATACTTTCGACAAACAGTTTTAATCTTCTGGTTGATGCACTCCAACCGATTGTTTGTCCTGTTACACAGTGTGCCTCGTCCCGCCTTCAGTGACTCGACAAACTCTTCCCTTATACAGTGCCAGTTCTTCTCAAAGTACCGTATGACTGTGCTGATGCCTGTCGCAAACAGCTGAGCAACTTTCTCATCATACTCCTGGGCATTCCTGCTATATACTATCTCCTGTAACATATCTAAACAATCTCTGCTATATACTATCTCCTGTAACATATCTAAACAATCTCTGCTATATACTATCTCCTGTAACATATCTAAACAATCTCTGCTATATACTATCTCCTGTAACATATCTAAACAATCTCTGCTATATACTATCTCCTGTAACATATCTAAACAATCTCTGCTATATACTATCTCCTGTAACATATCTAAACAATCTCTGCTATATACTATCTCCTGTAACATATCTAAACAATCTCTGCTATATACTATCTCCTGTAACATATCTAAACACAACAATCTCTGCTATATACTATCTCCTGTAACATATCTAAACACAACAATCTCTGCTATATACTATCTCCTGTAACATATCTAAACACAACAATCTCTGCTATATACTATCTCCTGTAACATATCTAAACACAACAATCTCTGCTATATACTATCTCCTGTAACATATCTAAACACAACAATCTCTGCTATATACTATCTCCTGTAACATATCTAAACACAACAATCTCTGCTATATACTATCTCATGTAACATATCTAAAAACAACAATCTCTGCTCGCTATGCAAACCCATCCTCTCACAGGTAACCTCACGCCTAAATGTTCGCAGCACATGATACAAACAAATAACCAAAGATGCATCAGGCAATTCCTCCCTCAAAACATTCCGCTCTACCATGTCTTTATCAGTCATTATACACTTTACTTTTTCATAGTCAGGATTAGTGCTCTTAAATAAACTAATCATACTTCGCAAAGTACACTCTCTCTCATCCGCAGCTAAAAACGTGCAGGCAATCTGACTTTCACCATTTCCATCAACAACTATCATCACAAACAGTGGCATTTTTAAATTGTTTAACTTGTATGTAGCATCTACCATCAACAATTCAGGAAAGTCACTAAAGACCTTCTGCATTGCTTCATCTTGGTAGTAGATACCTACAAGTTCATTACTGTCAGGGTGAACAATTAATCTAGCCGTGCTGGCTGGTTGACATTCCAGAAATCTAACAGCAGCAGTTAACTGATTGCCAACTGGTTCCTTACCATGCCAGCGAATGTTAGACAGATCTCGTAAAAGTACACATTTGCCTGTTTTTTGTTAAGATACTCTCTTACGAGTTGCTTGTCGGCCCTAAGTGAAAATAATGCCACAGCCTCTTTCCTAGCACTCTCATCCAGCATTCTCTGCCGTGATAAGTGACTGAAAGCAACCTGAAAAACATTAAACCTTTCTCAATGACACTCACTCTCTAAAATCTTTTTTCCCTCCTATCTAGCTGACTTCCAACCCCTCAAAAAAAATCATTCATATGAATGCCCAATTTTAAATTATTGTACCATTTATAATTTAGAAAAGCATAGTTTCAAATATTAGCAGATTGCTAACGACTTATCATTTCTCGTAAATTAAATTAATGAATTTGTTAAAACTAAAAATTTTTTACTATTTATTCCGGAATTCCAGTGTACACCCAAAAACTTTCATAAGAATTTAAATAATTCAAAAATAATTTACGCAGTATTGACTATTAAAAGTAATTGACCTTAGACACTATGTGATTGTGGCGATCCATAATCTTCGTCAAAATGAGTGACTGGCCATCCTTAGAGATTAGAAATCTGAAATGTACCGGACACCCTTGCCGGAAAGTTCTAAAATGTGCATAACAAGACACAGAGATACATACTAACAAAACTAGAAAACATACAAAACGCCTAGGCTCCAGAAATTGCTAAAAAATTTCTCTAAAATGAATGGACGAGATTGCAAGGGACTGACAGATGATACAGTATAAGACAGACAGGAGTGGAGAAGATCTATTCATATCCCGACTCTTGTTAAACTGGGATTAAAAGGGAATGACGATGCCGATATTCTTACATCACATAAGAATAAACTTCAAAAGTCTTGTCAAAAAATTCTGTGTCAATGTACATACAACTTACCTAAGATTTGATCTAGCTCCTGTAGATCTAGACTTATACTTTCGACCACCGTGAATGCAAGAATAAGTCACACTGCAATACTTCAAGTCAGTGGGCACCAACTTCCTGCTATGACACTTGGAACCTGCCTTGGATTTGAGAGTACAACATCTAGAAATATGCAGTGTGACCTGATGAAGTGTCTCAGCCTCCTTCATCCTCATCTTTACCTCCTCATATGATGCAAATCGCTCACCTACACTCAATTCTTTAATATGTACTTCAGTTACATTCGCTCCACTAGGCACCTCACTTACATTCACATCATCAACAATTTCAGTTACATTAACACCATCACTCATTTCAGTTACATTCACATCAGCAACAATTTCAGTTACATTCACATCATCAACAATTGCAGTTACATTAACACCATCACTCATTTCAGTTACATTCACATCATCAACCGTTTCAGTTACATTCACATCATCAACAATTTCAGTTACATTAACACCATCAATCATTGCAGTTGCATTCACATCATCAACAATTTCAGTTACATTCACATCATCAACCGTTTCAGTTACATTCACATCATCAACCATTTCAGTTACACTGACATCACCAATCACTGCAGTTGTATTCACATTACCTAGAACTGGAACCACATTAACACTATCTCGCACCGGAGCATCACACGTCACATCCTGATTTGAATTTACATTCACTCCAGCATTCCCAGTTGCATTCACACAAACATTTGACGTGTGAAAAGCTTCAACATGGCGCTTATAATTATACTTATTAGCAAACTGCTTACTGCAAATGCTACACCAATATCTTACGCTATCGCTCTTGCTAGATGGCAAAAGAAGGTGAAAAGCTTTAACATGACGATTATAATTGGACTGAGAAGCGAAATGCTTACTACAAATATTACACCAATATCGAATGTTATTGCTCATGCTTCAGAACAAATGGAATGCCTAAAATGTTACACTACTCTTGGATTTGGTGTTAGATAATACTAGAGTTAGATAAGAGGGTTAGACAAGATTAGAGTTTAAGGCAAACGCAGACGCAATCAACGCAGTGGTTCCGTTAGACTAGAAATCAGTGTCAGAGAGCGACCAAGTCAAAATATTAGCGAAACAGAAGAAAATGGCGGCAATCAAAATGTAAACTGATCGTAAGCTGCGCGTAAGCTCGCAGCTTAAGGAGGATTTTCTTATTCCAAGTTCTAAAAGGCTGCTACACCTTAACCACTGCGTATTTATAACGCTATTTATAAACAAGGTTTTTATAAAAGGTTTTAAGAACAAATCACTTAAATCTTGACACGTTATTCAAATTCGCTAACCAAGCACCAACTAGTACTCTAATGCTAGTCCTGCGCTCATCATAACCTCAAGCGCAACTACAAAGCAGCATACCAATGTATCGAAATATTTCTAACAAATTGTTCTTAAAATAGTTTTTCAGATGAAGTGTTGTGATTTAATAATTTTTTTATTTAGATGCTGATGTATTTGTTTGGAAACTGATGTAAATTACTTTCACTCCTAACTCATCCCGCTCCCCTGGTTCTTCCCTGGGTTTTGTCCTGATTATCATTTAGAATTTTTTAGTGTTGTGTGTATTTTATATATTCTGAGCGTCAGACTATAATGCGATTAAACTGTATGTTTTTATATTGACAATTAAATGATTAAGCGGATATCCGTCTTATGGGCTTTATATAATAGTATGATTTATATATTTTTTATTTATTTCCAAGACCTAAGTGTATCTTTAGACGCGTTATGTTATTGAGTGGAATGTGACAATAATTTTTTCAGACACGGCAGTAAACATTTATTACCTTACTTAGGAGGTTAAGCTAGATACGGAATTTAAGGGAAGATAATTAAAGAAACTGTGATACAATCACAGTATATATAAATGAGGGACGTCAATCTCTCGTAATTACTCAAATAAGGGGAGGAAATCAATATATTAAGTACTTCATTTTGACTCAATTGAATAAAATTACTGACGCACTGTGGAGGACAATTTTTTCCTATTACCAAAGGCCTGCTTTGTTTGTCCAAACCTACTGCATATTCCAGTCTACATTTTCCATCATCTATCTATCTATCTATCTATCTATCTATCTATGTGTATATATATATATATATATATATATATATATATATATATATAATATATAATATATATATATATATATATATATATATATATATATATATATATATATATATATATATATATATATATATATATATCTTAATTAAATTCACGACAATCTGTTAGAAGTTAATATTTATTATATGATTCTGCTATAAATAGTTCAATTTCAATGCGGAATGTTGCGATACAGTACTGCTTGATTCTTTTTCTTGTCTATTAAAATTTCGCCTTGGGGTATGATGCTCTTCTTTAAAGTGAAATTGGCTTTGTAAACACTTTCTGTCTAACTTTATAGTGTTCTTGCCAGATGAGCATGCATAGCAATATGCACTTTATATAACTAGGTATGGGAAATAAATATACTTTAATTAAACAATATAATAAGATATAGAACAAATAGACACTAAATATAACCTAGCAAAGAGTGATGTGTATGATCTTGCCCAGGACCGGTATCAGTGGAGACAGAAGGTAAAAGAGGCTGCTCTGGCATCCACAAAGTGACGTTATACAGAGAAAAGAAGAAAAATATACACTTTAATTACATTTTCAGTTTCCATTATCATGAAACGTTGTAACTTTGTGAACCCCAGTTAAGCATTGACATGACTGAGAAGTCTTCAAACATCCCTGTCTTCTTGGAAAACGAATATCTTTCAGGAGCTCACGATGAGGCGTCTGAAAGACGAACGTTCAATCAAGAGCATACTGACAGAGATAAAGTTGCTGGTGGCGTTCGTACAATATCTCCCAGTAGGTCTGATGTGGAATGTAAGTCATAGAATTAAATTGAACATTTCATCATTAACATTTTTATTTTTCTAATCACTTTTTCGTAGTTTCGTTAAGTGCTTACTGTATCTCTACGACAGCTCTTTTTGAGTACTTATCGTCTTGTGCACAATTTGTTGCATGGCTAGATTTTTTATTTTATATTTGATTAATCTATTGGAGATTGTAATTATGCTGTGGACTGTTTTGATATTGTGCTGGTGTTAGCTGTGTAGACTGAGCCGGATATGAATCGCAAGACTTTTTAATTAATAGATACCTAGATTCTCTTAACCATTTAACTAAAATAACAACTGGCACCATTGATTGTTAGTCAATTACTTATATAAGGCTTTGAAATGTCGCTGTGTGCTTATTGATGGAAGATTTCTCAAGTATTTAAGGTGATAAAATATCGATTAAAAGGTGTCATACTGTACGACATTATGTCTCTTTCTCTATCATGGCTGGAGCCGGTGGCGAAGTCGGTAAGATACTCGACTGTGTATCAGTATGTACAGGGTTCAAATCCTGGGCTCGCCCGTCACTGACATCGCTTTCGAGTGAGGAAACTGACGTTAACCTTAGCTTTACCAGCTTTTTTCAGTGATGATACGAAAGAGAACTACAGTAGATATTATCTATTTTAATGTATGCAGTAAAGTTCTGGTTGTAATTATCTTCAACAGACTAACATATCTAGTATTAACATGTATACTAAATTTTGTTTTGATTTTGATTTTTCTCGGACAGACATCTGTGGTTTCTGTGATAAAACAACGGACTTGAGAATTTGCAAGGAATGCGATGAAGGAAAGATTTTATGTACGGCATGCGACACAAACTGGCACAGCTATTCCAAGCGCAGAAATCATGTTCGTTATCAAATCGTTGCTCCAATTATCAATCGACTTCTGACATTCGATGACAGAGTTGGAACGAGTTCCTGTACAGTAGTGGCATCTGGTGAAAGATTTGTTGATAATCGTTTTAATGTTCCCGCTGCATCTGGCATAGAAAAACCTGGACATGGTTTCTGTAATGAAGACAACACTAGTGCTGCTTCATGTACTCGAATAAAAACAGTCGATGCCGGTAATATACCTACAGTTTTAGTTATCGATAATAAGACATTGCCTAGCTCACTATCTTCACACGTGCCAACCACAAACTTCCTACATAATTCAATTTCGCCTATATCGTCAGCAGTTCGTAGTGTTTCGCAAAATATGATTGAACAATCGAGGCACGATAACTCTTTTGAACGAGAAGGAGTTAAAAAAGAAATGTTACATCAGAAGTCCTGGGAAACCACATCTAGTCGGAGTGCTGCTTCTACACAAATCAAATCGCCACCAGGTCGAAGAGCCTCCACCGAAACGAACGTACGTAACTACATCAGTCAAATTAAATATCCACCAAGCATGACAGGAGCCCACGTGAGGAGCCCGCCACATCCTGCAGGCCCAAGCTTAAAAAGTGGTGCTAACAGTGGAACGATGAATCCAGATAGTAAAACCAGCACGGTCGCCTCGTTATCACAGAGTTCTTCAAAGAGTGCCAGCTTGTTGGCTGTACCGAGTCATCGTGCAAGTTCTGATAATGTTGACATTTTGTGTGAAGGTGAAAGGCACAAAGAAAGTCGGGAGAAAACTCTAGAATGTCCTAGATGTACTTTTGAAAACTCCATCCTTGTTGAACCTAGTAAATGCAATCTGATACGGTTGTGCAGTATGTGCGAAAGTCCGCTGCCATTGTCGCACATTAGTACTATCAATTCGCTGTCCGATTTTGAGCTGGGATCGCCGCTGCGTACTGATCTTGATACAACTGCGAATCCAACTGCTGACGTAAGTGCCGTGTCTGCTGTTACATTCGTGTATAATAACAATGATTTAAATACTCTCGACTTACTGTGCTTAATCTCGTTTTAACGATAAATTTATTAACGTAAAAAAGTAAACAAGTAATACGTGACGTAAATACCAAATAATTTTGGAATGGTAATGTTATAAATACTAAATTTATGCATTAATTTGGTTAAAATATACCGCATTTATAAAGTTTTATATATTATTATAAATTTGTTACATTTTAAATTTCATTTTAGTTCAACATTATTATTTGTTGTTATTATTGTTTATATTTAATACTTATATATCTCCCTGACATTGCCTTATGGTGAACAACAGAAAGGTAAATCGTACATTCGTTCTTTTTGTATCAATAAGTGGTTTGTCTGTACAACTTAAATATTATGCTTTTGATTATTTCGTGGTTGTTTAAAAGTGATTTATTGGTTGATTGATTTTGTAAACAATTTGTTTAAGACTCATTGATTATTCTGTTGCTTGCAGTGTTGATTGACAAGAAATATACCAATGAATATTTTATGTAGTAATTTCTGAATGGAGGGGCCTAATTGATCGAGTACAGGAATGTTGAATCATATCCTGGTATGTGATGATTCAAATTGATTGCATAGCTGTTTGATTATAATTCCTCAAACATATAACATCTGGCTGGAGCCAGTGATGTAGTCGGTTAAGACACTCGACCGCTGATCAGTGTGTGGGGGGTTCTAATCCTGGACTCGCCCGTCGCTGACATCACTTTTGAGTGAGGAAACTGACGTTAGCCTTAGCTTTACCAGCTTTAATTCTTACAATTAGCATATTCACAGTCCAGTTTCTCATCCAAAGATGTTGTCAGGGACGTCTCAAACGGAACAAGCGATGCAGTATCACTTATCATTAGAGCACAGAAACGATTCTGTTGTTGATAATGGTTGCTTCTATTGCTTGCAGGCTTATAATTCACCAGAAGATCCCAGCTATTTGTTCATAGAGACGGGTGACGAGGATAGTGGGAGGGGTCACGCGGAACAGTTTAACTTCAAGTCGAATGAGGCAGAGGAAAATCTTACTAAATGGAAGACGAAACACTCGCAATCAAGTATGTTATATTTCTTGCAAAGCATTCTAATTTTACTGTGCTAGCAACGTATTGGTCTATTTTTTTAATTTAAAATAAATTTTTTGTCTCTTAATTTTTATTCTCTTTCAGAAATGACGTACACATTGGTTTAACTAGTTTCATTTATACGTAATAGTTCTACGGGCTGGGTTCAAATCCTGGGCTCACCCGTCACTGATCGCTTTCGAGTGAGGAAACTGGAAACCAGTGGCGAAGTCGTTAAGATATTCAACCACGGATAAATATGTGGATTTTTATTTTTATTTTTTTTCTCTCGACATAACAGCACAATAGGAAAACTAGCAAACGCAGAGAACATAGTAGCCTATAACCATAGAACAGAATAAACAAGAGGGCTGGGTTCAAATCCTGGGCTCACCCGTCACTGATCGCTTTCGAGTGAGGAAACTGACGTTAACATTTGCTTTACCAGCTTTAGTTGTCTTCAATATTGTTTTATTCTTTAAGCTCTTAGTTTTTCTAAAGAAAGATTAAAACTTGGTGTCGCTTTTGAGAACATTCACTACAAAATATTTTAAGTACAATTATAAATTCGTTCAGTTAAGATAGTATAGCTGGACTGGAGAAAGTCTATTCATATCCCGACCCTGATTAAACTGGGATTTAAGAGAAGATGATGATGATGACAGTTTAGATAGTATAGCTAATGGTTCAAAGGCCTTGTTTTCACTTGCAGCATTTTAAATTGGAAATTATTGCACTTCAGTCATGACGCTTTCGAATTACAGCTTTCTGTTTCAATCTCTCTCCTCAAAGTTCTATATTATTACAGTGTAAAAGGTTAAAAATAACTGTTTAAATTTTCTATAAATGCTGAAGCTAGTGAAAAAATTGATATTTTTGACAATTAGATACTTTCGAGTTATTCTTTAAAAATGACTTAAATATTTAAAATGTTTTTCTATTTAATACTAAATGTGGTATCCCAGAAATTTGACTTGCAGTTTTGTTTTTGTAAAGAATCGCTTGATAAGAGGGAGGAGGTAGACTACAGCAGTGGTTCTATTACTAAAGCAGAAGGACTGGTATGATTCTATATGTATTGTTTCTGTACAACGGTTGTATACCTCTGTGTTGTGGTTAGATGAGTAGTTATAGCTCTTTATTGCTCAGATCTTTACATTCCCTGAGCATAATGAATGCAGGCATCATTGCACTGACGTTGCATTGTTGTACTGACGTATTGATGTATTGTTGTACTGATGTGTTGTTGCACTGATGTAATGATGTATTGTTGTACTGATGTATTGCAGTACTGTTGTCCTGATGTATTGATGTATTATTATACTTGAATGTCTCAATAGCGCAATGGTTAGAGGTGTAGATAACGTCATGAAGTTTTAAATGACAGATCCTGAGGTGAATTGAACCCTCGTGGGTTCGAATCCCAGCCGCGCTGATCTGAGAGTAAAATCTCGGACATTCACTGGACTGTTTATACGGAAAATGGAAAAAACTGCCTAACGGATTAAACATGTGGTATTAAAAAGTGATAGATATCAACGTAGTTGATCATTTCACTATAATGTGTGTTATTATTATTATTATTATTATGTACTGATGTATTGATGTATTGTTGTACTGATGTATTGTTGTATTGACGTATTGATGTATTATTGTACCGATGTATTGGTGTAATTGGTGTATTGTTGTAGTGATGTACTGTTGTACTGCTATATTGATGTATTATTGTTTGGATGAATTGTAGTAGCAGTGACATATTGTATTTACGTATTGTTGTACTGATGTATTGATATGTATTGAAGTATTGTTGTAGTGCTATGTTGATGTATTATTGTTTGGATGTATTGTAGTAGTAGTGACGTATTGTATATATGTATTGTTGTACTGATGTATTGATATGTATTGAAGTGTTGTTGTAGTGCTATGTTGATGTATTAATACTTGTATGTATTGTTGTAGTAGTGATATATTGTATTTATGTATTGTTGTACTGATGTATTGATATGTATTGAAGTGTTGCTGTAGTGCTATGTTGATGTATTATGCGTAGGAATATCATGATAAATTGGAGAGCTCATCAGCTCAGCTTAACATCTCCAGCCTTGGGTCTCCTGAGGAAAGGTGGCCAGCCAAGTCTAAAGAACCGGTTAATACCGGTTCTGCTAAAACTTCTGCTGTTAAAACTGGTACGTGTCCATTTATCTAAAGTTTTTTATTTTTAGTTATTCTTTAAAGTTAAAGTTATTCTATCATTTCATAGTAGTGTCCAGTGTACTATAACTGATGACACTGATCACGGACGACAGCACTCCAGTTGTTGTTGTTATTATTATTGTTATAAATTGTAAAGATATTACACTTGTACTACTATTGCTGGCGTTATATGACGTTGTTTTAACGACATCACATACACTTGTACTACTATTGCTGGTGTTATATGACGTTGTTTTAATGCTTTAGGCCTGTCAGCTGTCACTAAAAGTCTGCACAACTTGTCGTCGCCGGGTAGTGGCAGTGGAAGCTCTGGCGACACAGCTGAGAGACTGAGACAGCTGGGCTTAGAGAACGCTCAGCTTGAGCTCTCGTACGCTGCGAGGAAACTAAAGATGTTTGTCAAGGTATTTAGTAGATTTTTGTATATTATTGGATGTAATATTAAAACTTAAACGAATGGATAAAAGAAAGTCTATTCGTGTCCTGACCCTGGTTAAACTGGGATTTAAGGGACTATGATGATGATGTTTGGATGCAATATTATTGGATTTGTTTTTGTTTGTTGGCCTTTGCTCAATAATAGAATGTATGAAGTGAGTATTTCGATCCAATTAGGCTAGCTCTAACTCTAACTGTGTTTTTGGTGGTGGTTTATTTTTGATACTACTTTTATGTTTATGCTGTTTAATTTGTTTGCTGTTGCTTTTGTTCCTGTCAGATGTTGACGAATAAAGAAGAAGTGGATATTAACGCTTTCATATTCTCTCTCTCCCTCGTTCATTTAGTGCATTGCCTACTGGCAGGTCCATGGCGTATAGCTTCTCCACATATATTTGTAATTTTCTATCCTCTGCCATTCTCTTCATATCAACAAATGAAGTGTTGTCAATTCATCCAACATCCCAAGTCTCGGTCTTCCTCTAATCTTTTTTGTAAATAATTTTTTTTTTTAAGAACCAGTAAATATATTAAAGTAGATATATTAAAGTAATATATAATATAAATATATAAAAAATGTATATTTAAAGTAATGCATAATATAATGTATGATCCTGATTATGTAGAGAACATAATGTTCATAATGTTGATGTGGATTGCTTGATTAATTGATTGATTAATTAACTAATTTGATTTTGGATTGATTGATTAATTGATTAATTGAATGATTGATCAATTAATGGATCGATTGATTGATTCTTTATTCTTTTTTTGCTTATCTTTACCATCTTTTGAGCACATGTTGCTTAGGCTTACTTGTGCCTCTAAATCATATCTCTTTCTAACTGTATATAGACCTCCTTGCTTGTCCAAGTCTGACTTTTATCTTGTTTCCAATCTGCATATCGAAAGCTTCACTCCACTGAAACTGCCTTACTCAGCATTCATAATGACCTTTGCTTAGCCTTAAACTCTCAAAAGGTATCAGCCCTTGTACTACTTGATCTTTCGGCTGCCTTCGACACCATCGATCATAACATTCTTACCAGTAGACTTAAGACGTGCTTTGGTATCTCTGATTCCGCTTTCTCTCTGATCTCCTCCTATCTTTCTGGTCGCACTCAATATGTTATTATAGACAATGAATGCTCCCCTGAACTACCTCTTCTTCGTGGTGTGCCCCAAGGATCTGTACTTGGACCTTTACTTTTTCCCTCTACACTACCCCACTCAGTTATGTTTTAGACAATGCTTCAATAAAATTTCATTTCTATGCTGATGATACTCAGCTGTACATCTCATTTTCTAGCTCCGATTCTGACTTGAAATTGCAGCACCTTTCATCTGTTCTTGACAAAGTGTATTCATGGTTTTGCAGTAATCGTCTCTCGGTCAACCCTCTAAAACCGAATATCTTTTAATCGGCACTCCCCAGCAAAGAACTAAAATTGCCAATTCCTCCATCTATTTTTGAAATCTTGCTCTCACTCCTACTCCCAAGGCTAAAAACCTTGGTGTCCTGTTTGATGAAAATCTTGATTTTAAATCTCATATCTCATCTGTCTGTCGTTCATCTTTCTTCCAGATTCCTCAAATCAGACATATATGGTCATCTCTTGATAAAAATTCATCCGTAATTCTTGCCAACTCAATAGTTCATTCTAAATTTGAATACTGCAATTCATTGCTATATGGTTTACCTTCTTCTTCTCTCATGCAATTTTGCAACGCGTTCAAAATATTCTAGCACGTGTTGTCTGTCGATCCTCGAGGCTTCAGGCCACCTCTAGTTCCTTAATAAATAACCTTCATTGGCTTCCTGTAGTTAAAAGAATTAAGTATAAAATTGCTCTGTTAACTTTCAAAGCACTTCTTTTTGGTAAACCTTCTTACCTTTCTGATCTCCTAATCTAATATCAACCTTCTCGTAAGCTTCGTTCTTCTGATACCAAACTGCTCAAAATTCCTAATATTCACACTTCGTTAGGTAGACGCTCATTTTCTTTCTCCGCTCCTACAGTTTGGAACTCTCTGCCTCCTGATCTTCGCTCATGTTCTACTACTTCCACTTTCCGTTGTAAGTTGAAAACACATCTCTTCCCACCATAGATTTTATTTCATCTTGCCTGACTGTTTTTTGATCACCGGATCAGCACTGTTTAGGATCTTTTATTTCTCTTCAGCACGTGTTTTTTCAGATTGTTTGGGTGAATCGATTTGTAGTGACATGTGATGGGGGGACGTCCCTGACATCATCCTTGTATGAGGAAACGGACGTTAAGCCCTTATTATTATTATTATTCAGCAATGCTACTCGATGGGTCTAACTCGTGCGGAGGTTGTTGAAATGTTGACTCACTGTCCCACTGAGTATGAACCTGACTATCTCAAGAACCTATGGCAGCCTGCCTTTGACACTCTCAGACAGGAAGCGCTTGCTCAAGGCTGCGTTGTGGATAGCGCCACCTCGTGGCATGAGATCTGCTGGGCTTTGATTAGAACGGGCGGTAATGAGTCGCTGGCTCTAGCAAACCTACGCCAGAAGAACAGGGTAAGCCTGTTCTGGATGAGCTCTAATTTTGTTGATCTTCGTGTGCACTGGTTTGCTTAGACTGACTTCCCAGAGTTCGTTTATTGCAAGCTATTACAAGTCTCTTACAAGCTATTACAAGTCTATTACAAGCTATAACAAGCTATTCCAAGTCTATTACAAGCTCTTACAAGCTATTACAAACTATTACAAGCTATTACAAGTCTATTACAAGCTATTACAAGTCTATTACAAGCTATTACAAGTCTATTATAAGCTATTAGAAGCTATTACAAGTCTATTACAAACTATTACAAGCTATTACAAGTCTATTACAAATATATTACAAACTGTAACTAATACAACCTAGGATAATGAGATTTAATACAACCTAGGATAATTTATATGAAAAGTGTCACTAACTACAAAATCTGCATTACAACATACTGATAATACAAACAAAAATGCATGTAAAACAAATCCTGACAAGTAGTTTATGCAGTGCTTGTTTTATTTTCTAATATAAAGTAATTCATTTAAACAGTGACAAAAATTAACAATCAAGCTGACGTTTACTCTGCTGTCTTGTTAATAAACTGATTAAAAAATAATATTCTAGTTTTGTTAAAAAAGTAAGCTGATTAGTCGATCAGCCTGAAGGACAGCGCTGTCTTTTACGCAGCGCTAAAATTTCGGCAGTTGGCCTTGTAGTTAATAACCATCATCATTTATTGGTCTTCTTCTTCTTCCCTTTAATCCCAGTTTAACTAGGGTCGGGATACGAATGGACCTTCTCCACTCCTCTTTGTCCCATACCATATAAAAGACTCTTCCATTCCTTTTAGAAAATTTTGTAACAATTTCTGGAGCCTAGGCGCTCACCAACCGAATGCCCTTTCTGATGTTGGTTTGGATCATATTGCTTAGTCACCTTCTACGACACGTGCAGTCACCAGTTGGTCTATTCTTCAAACAACCCAGACACAACATGGGGAATCAACATTTATTAGTGAATACTGAACTTTCTGAACCCTCAACAGACGAGTAAGTGATCTGTTGATCAAGACGAGTTTAGTAAATGTGGGTATAAATGTTAACTATTGTAAATGAACAGAGGCGGAGTCAGCAGGACCTGATTGGCTTCATCGACTGGGCGGGTCTTGACAGCTTTGCCGCCTACGTCAGCGAGAGACACTCGGGCACGGGTGGGAGACAGCTGTCAGTAGAGATGGGAGGTGACGGAGATCAGATAACATCCACTGGCTCGAGCGAGTGGTTCGGTAGATCTGTGAGCAGAGTGGAGGACCTCGTGGATCTCATGAGGGACCCCACCTCCAGTGATAAGGTTGGATGATGTGTAATGGAAAGGATGATTGTTATCAAATGTGATGATAAGATTGCAGGATAGTGATAAGTTGTGATGATAAGATTGCAGGATAGTGATAAGTTGTGATGATAAGATTACAGGATAGTGATAAGGTTGGATGATGGGATTTGTGATAGAGAGGATGATTGTGAGTTTTTAGCTTCTATTTTGTGCGCCTACAAAAGTATTAAAATTATTTTGAATGTCTTAATAGCGTAGAGGTAACGTAATGAAGTTTTAAATGACAGATCCTGAGATGCATTGAACCCTCGTGGGTTCAAATCTCACGCT
>CAJHZI010000434.1:42500-130000 GCA_905160935.1 Enchytraeus crypticus | reverse complement strand
GTGTTATGCCAGAACTGTAATAATATGACATAAATAAATAATGTAAATAACATTATAATGTACAATACTAATGTATTAATATTTTATACCAAAGCGCTGTAATACTTGTCTAATATTAGCCGGAGGTCACGTGAGGTCATGGGTTCAAAGCCCAGTCTGATTCTGACATATTCTTCTGGCTACTGAATTCTTGACAAGTGCTCACATCAACAGCATTGCTACCACTAGGATTTCTCTTTCAAATATTTGTATAATAATAATAATAGTAAAGGATTAACGTCCGTTTCCTCATACAAGAATGATGTCAGAGACGTCCCTCGTCACATAATATGTCTCTCTCTCTCTTGGTGTACTGCCTACTGGCAGGTCCATGGTATATAACGTCTCGTAATAAGTATCCTATCATATTCTTTATAATGACGTCCCTGACATTGCCTTATGTCAAGGTACCGGACGTTAAATTCTTATTGATTGATTGATTGATTGATTGATATTGTATATAAGTTATCCATGAGCTTAGATTTGACGTCTGTTTCCTCCACTGAGGACGAGATTATGTAAGTTGAACCTGTATACATATTTACACTTGTGTAGTGGGAGACGCAGCACGACAACATATCATGTGATGACTACCAGGCGTGGAAAGAAGCGAACGATCCTGAGAGACAAGCTCTCGGTCTAGCGCGACATCTGGAGGAGAATGGAATAGGTTGGTTTAGCTACTTACTGATTAATCAATCAATAAGAATTTAACGTCCGGTTCCTCGCCATAAGGCAATGTCTAGGTTGGTTTAACTGCTTGTTACTCTTTAATATAGGCATGTGCGTGTTGTGCTCGGGTGTGGTTGGACGACTGCAGAATAGGGCAACCGCAAAAAAATGCTGCATGTACGTTAGAGGCGACTACGGCTGGAGCTGAGGATGTCAAGAGGGGACCCACCTCACCATGAAATATTTTCCCAAGGATTAAATGGTAATTAAACCATCTAACTGAGGAAGGCAACGGGAAACCACCTCAGAAGCCATATTTTTCCCAAACTATAAGCTACATAAGGTATGACTAAGGCATAGACTTTGTGAAGAGATTAACTTGTTGATCTAAGGAGTGCTCTAATGGAGCGAGAAAGCAGACTTTGAGTGTGAATATGTACCTTGAATCTGCCAGTTGGCAATGCACTGAAGAGAGAGCTAGGCATATGAATATCTGTCTTGGTTTTAATTTAGAAATTAGGATGTCGAATTAATGAAATTTGATAATTAACGAAAATTAAATTATTAGAAAATAGAAATAATAATTTAGATGATGAGCGAGATACCTCTTTAGTTACCCGTTGTTGTTTCGTTTAAAGATGGACTAATAAGAAGCAGTTAGCGGATTTTTAAATTTTTTAAATTAAAGCTTTTCATTTCATAAGTGTTTTGGAGTTTTTTTATTAATTGGCTTGCTTGACATAATAGATGAATGTGATTATGAAGATTTTTTAATGATGAATGTGATCTTTTCTTTAATAGATGAATGTGATTATGAAGATTAAAATTAAAGGGAAGATGATGATGATGATGAGTGTGATCAAGAATATCTCTATAATTGAAGTTCAAGTACTTACAGACGTATAGTAGGTAAGATTGAATTATTGATTGATTGATTGATTGATTGATTGATTGGAGAATATGCGCAGTGTAAGTACAGATACTCTTTTGTTAAGAGAAGATGCTTGATTGATTGATTGATTGATTGCAGAGTGTCCACAGTGTAAGTGCGGGTATTCCCTTGCTAAGGGCGGGTGCTTGATTGATTGATTGATTGATTGACTGATTGATTGATTTATTGCAGAGTGTCCTCAGTGCAAGTGCAGGTATTCTCTAGCTAAGGGCGGATGCATGCACTTCACGTGCATACAGTGCAGACATGAGTTCTGTTGTGGCTGCAATAGACCCTTCAGGCACTCCGTATGTTAACCCACTATCATTAATCAGTAAAGCTTTGTTTAACGTCTGTTTCCATTTCACAAGGAAACTATCAGAGGCGATCCAGCTGGGATTTGAAGCGATGGCCTCCTGCTCCTAAGGCAAGCTTGCTATCCATTCGGTCATCCAGCCAGTACTACGTCATCAAGTTTTCTTCATCCATTCAGTACATCATCAAGTTATCTTGTAGCTTTAACGTCTATTTCATCGTCTATCGATTGTATCAGAGAATCTTTGAACAAGGAATACTAGCTTTCTAATCCCAATGCAGCTGGAAAGAAAAATTTCTAGTTAATTTTATAATCGCCTAAGTTACTTGAGACGAATCGTTTCTGTAATCCATCCAAAGTGCCTTGTATTTACATCTTATTTACTGTAGATCATCATTCTAAGACTTCTCTGTACTTTATATGCACGAAATCAGTTTATTGTGAATTGAAGTGTGAGGTTATAAATTTAAACGAATGGAAAAGTCTCAAATAGGGGATTGGCTGGTGGTGTGGTGTAGGACAGAGAGGATTTGAAGTAGTCTATTTGTATCCCGACCCTGGTTATACTGGGATTCAAGGGAGGATGATGATGATGATGATTATGAAGTGTGAGGTTATAAGTGTAAGAGAACATATATCAGAGAAGTAGAATCCAGAGATCACTGGTTATATTGGCGATGACTATAGTGATGATGATGGCTATGATAATGATGATGATGATAATGATAATAGTGTTAAGCCGAGAACAAGTGCTACGTGATATCTGAGTAGCATATACGGATAAGAAACTAGAGAGTAATTAACAACATGAGGTCACTATCAGAGATGACTCAGCTGGGTTTTGAATTGATGACCTCCTGCTTATCATGCAGCCTTCCTGCACACTCAGCCATCCTCTTAATCAATCAATCAATAAGAATTTTACGTCTTACTCCTCGACATAAGGCAATGTCAGGGACGTCTTTTGCAGACACTGATGTTGTGTGATTATATTGATGATAGAGATGTGAGGACATCATTGTACTGATGTTGTGTATTGATGATAGAGATGTGAGGATAGAGAGAGCTGTAGCTATGGAGCTCTTCATTGTCATCATCCTCGTAACTGTCTCTACTACCTAAGAGACTACGCTGTCAATCAGCTGCAGACTCTACTGACGGTTTAACCTCCTTTCTCTTCTATAACTTCTGTTTCTTTCTGTATTTTTAGTGTTAAGTTAGAATTGTTCTGCCTGTAATGTATATATGCATTGTTCTACTGGTGTAAAATTGTAAAAGCTAAAGCTAAACAAGCTACGGTTAACGTCAGTTTCCTCACTCGAAAGCGGTGTCAGTGACGGGAGAGCCCAGGATTTGAACCCCGCACACACTGATCCGCGGTCGAGTATCTTACCGACTTCTTTTTACACTTCGCCACTGGCTGGAGCCAGTGGCGAAGTGTAAAAAGAAGTGTAAAATTGTGTAGTTTAAATTAATAGTGTAAAATTGTTTTAAATCTATAAGCTACTGTAAGGCTAAAACTTACGCTAAACTGGGATGTAACTTCAGCTTCTATTGAATATTATTGTGATGTTATTGGTTTATAGTAACTCATAACCTCTCTTAACTCAGATGATTAATAATTGTTATAACTCACTTTTTATTGTTTAAAAACGATTTATTTTTCTGTCCCATGATATATCTCGTATTAGTGAATGAAGTAAGAGTTTTGAAGCTGCGTCTGTTTAACTTTTAGATGCTTAGAGAATTCACCTTAAAGCAATTATTATTGTTCAGTTATTTCAGTTATTTTTCTAGTAAATACTCTAAAAGAAATGTTCAAAAAATGAAATGTTGTCTATATTACACATACTCCTGCACACACGCGCGCGCACACACACAAACATAGGAACACAAACATATTTCTGGAGCCTAGGCACTCACCAATCAAATGCCCTTTCTGACGTTGGTTTGGATCTGAGTGGTTTAGTCGCCTTCTACGACATGTACAGTCACCGGTTGGTCAATTCTTCAAACAACCCGGACACAACACGGGGAACACTCTGCATTTATATTTACTTTTTATTTTTATTTATATCTACTGTTTAACTGATCGATAGATTTATTGATTGTTTATTAGTTTCTAGTTAACAGATGGATTTTTTGATTGATTTATTGATTGATTGATTAGGAAAATCGCGTTAAGTATGATACGACAGTAGCGAGAAGAGCTGATCGTCTGCATTGCTCTGTGCTGGAGCAGAAACAGACGACCACTGGATTTGTAGACGAGGCGTGTGGCAAACAAGTGCCAAAAGACTTTGCGGGTCTCTGCGAGTAAGTTAATGTTTAAAACCCTTTCTTTACTGCTGTCGTTAACGACAACATCGAGTAATATGGAACCACTGCCTGTCCAAAGAGTTAAAGAATCAAGTGGTTCAAAGCTATGCAAATTCTATATTAAATCTTACTGTTAAAAAAGTTGAAAATTTGTTGAACAATTCCATTTTTAGATTTTATTAAACTATGATATAGTCAGATTTCCTTAACTTTAAAAAAATAACTACTTCTTTTTAGCGTGCTGTTAATCCCTATTCGGGGTCGACGCGGAGGGGTCTAGATAGGAAATAAAGAATAAATAAAATAATATAGACTTTAGTTCACCAATACATGGTAGTTTCGAACAAAGATATAGAAAAAAGAAAGAAAAATAAACGAAAAGAAACAACACTTTGCATACAAGTACAGCTAAGCAATGCAAACCTAGTAGTTTACAAGTGACAAACAGAATCAAATCAACTCAATTATTCATTAGAATATTCAATATGTAGCATTTTGTCAACGTAGATCCAAAATTGTAATCGTACTTTAGCAACAGAATCAACAAACGATATATTATATTTCCTTTGTAAACTTTCAAATTCTAAATAATCTGGATGATCTAATTCGATCCCTTTAATAATTTTGGCATATAATACTAATTTGTTTAAAAAATTATATCTATGGTATTCATATAAGATACTCAAAGGCCAAAAACCAAAATAATATTGACACCACATAATTACTTCCTTGTCAGTCGTATGAAAGATCTTCAAAAAGATACTGTCATATGCTCTACTCATACTCTTTAAGTCTGAATCTTGCAAGGTGGCAGCAGCAGTTCCATATAGCAATGCTGATACACCATTACTATCAATCAGTTTAAGAATGACATCTTCAGATGCTTTTGTTCCCAGCCTTCCTAAAATGGTGTTAGCAGCTCTAAAAAATTTCCCTTTTGATTCTTCCCATTGGCATTTTAAATTTTTTGCCTTACAAATAGTGACTCCTAGTATTTAATAGATTCCACCCAATTAATTGCAGCTCCTTGAATACGTAAAGGTGAGCATGAATAGCTACACCTTGGGCCTATTCCTATACAATGGCATTTTGACACATTTATTGGCAAATCTAACTCATTGAAAACCTTATCACATATATCAAACATAAGCTGTAAATCAGTAACCGATGCACTAATCAAAATTAAATCATCAGCATACATGAAGCTGTTAAAGCATTTATAATTAACAAAGCATCCTAGATTAGATTGCTCTAATACACTCAATATATTATCCACAAAAAACGTAAATAAAATGGGTGTCAGAACTCCACCTTGTTTAACAGCAGATAATAGAGGCACACAATTAGACATAAAATTTTTCCATTTAACAGTTGTAGAGTTTTTGGAAAACCAATTTTCTAGCACATTTAATACACATTTATTTACACCTCTGTTCTGCAATATACATAAAATTCCATAACCATTGCATTTATCAAAAGCTTTTTTCAGATCAATTACCCCAATATTTACGGTAGTGTTTCTATTATTGAAGTAATTAACAACTTTTCTAAGATTATGCAAGGCGTTAGTGCTTCCGACTTTTTGCTTAAATCCAAATTGCCGTGTGGAGGTTTCAAAACTAACATATCTTAAAATGCAGTATTCAAAAATGTTTGATATTATTGGGCATATCGTTATTCCCCGAAAGTCGTCAGCAGACAAGTTTCTTTTGTCCCCCTTAAATTTCGGTATTGGCCTAGTAATGCCAACACCGAACTCATCAGGAACTTTTCCCAACTTCAACATTATATTAAATAGAGTTCTTAGAATTATAATTAAGGACGGATGTGCATAAGCAATATGCTCAATTGTTAACCCATCTGCACCGAGAGCTTTGTTTGCTTCAATGCTATTAATTGCTTTACCAATGGCTTCAACTTCAATATAGCATTCATTTACTGTATTTTCATATACCCCCTTTTTACAAAAATAGCTATCCCGAAAAGTTTGTTGCTTTTCTAATGAGTTTTGTGTGCAGGCATTTTTTATATTATTAGCAAGAGCGTTGGCAATCTCAGTATCTTTTTTAAATCCTTCTACAGTAACATCACTTTGGGTATTTTTTGTTTAAAGAAGTAACCTTTCCAGCATTTCCAAAATTTTGAACCATTTGAATTTAGTAGATTATTTTGTAATTCAGCTGATACATTACTTTTATACTTCAGCTTATTCTCATTTAAGGCATTTCTGTATTTTCTGTGAGCTTTAACTTTCAAATCAAATAGGTTGCCTTCGTTTGGTTTACCTGCATTTTTCCAATTATTAAAATGTTCAATGGAATTGTATTTAAATGTATCTAAATTTTCATCCCACCAAAATTTTCGTACACCATTTTTACCTCTTTGTTGTATAGTTCTGATAGCACAGGTTTTTAAAATATTAATTACATTTCTATATATGATATTAATACCAGCTTGATCAAAGATATTGGGACTTTTTTCGTATAACTTGTCAAGATCATGATTACTGAGCGGTATGTATGAATTATAAAATGCACTTCTAGTTAATTCATAGTAATCAGAGGTAGATGAGCCACGCCAATCAAAGTTGTATGTGGAGACAAACGATTTACATTTGAGTCATTAGTGTTACTAATTTTAAAGCAATGCTTTAACACATCTGTTTTCATATTAATACAACTGGTAGATGATCAGAGAAATTATCTGCTTGTTCAATGACATCCAATGACGTAATGAAGCTAGGTTGTGTATCTGTTACTAGGAAATGATCAATATACGAATACGCATTTCGAGTTTTCACTCCAAAGGTGTATTGAATAGGGCAATCATCAATAAGACGGTTACTAACTATTAACCCTATATTTCTAAAGAAATTGTTTATATAATTTGCTAGGTCGGATTTCAATAGGATATTATGATTAATATCACCTCCAATTATTGCGTAATTAAATTTCACATTAGCAATATCTGACTCAATTGAATGAAGTGTAAACTCCAACTCATTGCGGTCGGCAGCACTCTTACAACTTGGCAGATATACATTGACCAGCAGTAGTTTATCTGTTGTTATAGCAATATATTGCTTGCTGCACATAATTATATTAACATTCGATGCAATATTACAAAATGATTTTCTTATAAACATACCAACACCTCCATAATTTCTACCTCTTAAAATACCTCTACCTAACACATGGTCCATGGCAGAAGATACATAAATATTATACTCCGTACTGAAACAATCAAAATTAGATAACTGATCATTTGTTAACCAATGTTCTTGTAAATATATTATGTCAACTTTATTAGTGAAACATAAGTTTTTTAGCATCAAAATTCCCTGATTAAATCCATGCATGTTATATGTTACAATTTTTATTGCATCAATTCCATTGAGGCTGATTTCAGACTCAGTATTGGTTAGCTCAGCACTACTCATTATCAGAATTAGTTGCTCCCTGTTTTACTTTAAATACCCAGTCTCGAATCTTAGTACTGGGTGCCCACACTTCCTTTGACAGGAATTTATCAACGTCATCAGCATCAATATTTACCCGAAAGGCGTATGAATCAGTATTTTTGCATTTGACTAGAAAAACATTATTTTGATACTGCAACTGTTTAAATATTGATGAATTTGCTCACATGTGGTTTCAGTAGACAGATTACTTACAAAGAAAATTTTACTTTTCTTAATCTCTTTAGCAGCTTTCAAAGCACAAGAGGTATTGGTGCCGATGACTCTGAAAGAATTAGTCTTAGGTAGAGGTTGAGGTCTAGGTGGTTGTTGTAGACCTGGTGATGATCGAGGTCTCTTGTTAGATGCTTGTCTGGTTTTACTGTAGGAAACCTTAGTAAAACCATCATTGTCCGTGTCGTAAGAGGCCGATGCTCTGCTGTCATTCCTGGCACCTGACTCTACAATCTCTGACCACTTTCGGACTGAACCACCGACATCATCCATCACTTGATGCCTCACCTTGTCCGACGCCTGTTTTACCCGAGTTGATCCTTCCACCTCCGCATCATTGAGTGACAGTATCTTGTTCTCAAGACTTGTTAATTTGCCAATAACCACCCCAAGTCCTTCAGGTTGAAGATCAGAGTGTTTGAGTGTAGATGAGTAAGCAAGGCTATCCAACTTCTTATCCAATGTATCCAACCTGTTCAGGACGCACCGCAAGTCCCCCTCCTCAAGTCTTGCCAAAGGAAGATTATCTACGTTTAACATAACAAATTTAGGAAGCCTATCCTTAAGTAAATTTTCATCAATGAAGCTGAAAACATTGAAAATGTCATTCAGCTCCGTCTTAGTCTTGTTCTCGCTTAGCTTCCTCATCGCAGGTTTAGGCCACTTATCTAATCCTAATCCTTCCACAGATTCAACTAATTTCGCCTTTGCTTCTGTGATATCTGTGGCAGAATAAAAGTCGCCTATAATGCTCTGTAGCTTGGTGTTAGTCAGTTTTCCATATTTACATTGTAAGTAGCAGAGTAACTCGCAGGTTATCATTGCGGTAGGCCTATTGTTGTCGGTTATATCTACATTACTAGCAGCTGTTTCAGCCATAATGGCAAGCTTTCAAAATAAATAGTAGTGTAAACTATAATATACACGACTATATATTATAGACTAATCTCTAGTACGCAGTTTTTATATAACAGTGTATATTTTACTTTATATAATAAATAAACACGTCGCCATATTGGCTGTTACCACAATAAAGAATAATATATAAATCTGTAAAGAATCTAATCAAATATATATAATGTTTAAGTCTCTATATAATATATAATCTATACAATCTATGAGTCTTAACAAGCTGTAATTTGCTTTCGGACTCAGAAACTGTTATGTTATGTTATCATCTATAAAGAATAATAATTCACTATCTGAGTTGCTGTTAGGTTTGCGGGCTCTTTGCTGTTTGCTATAACGTGAAGTGTTATGCATTTATACCTAATAGCAACTTTCTTAGTCAATCTGACGACAGCTTGTTCTGTCTCAACTCTTTTGTAAGAGGCCTGGTTAGTGTGGTCGAATAATTGACGCTGTTTCGTCTGCAGATCAAAGTTAAAAGCTAAGGTTACGTCAGTTTCGTCACTCGAAGTTGATATCAGTGACGGGAGAGCCCAGGATTTGAACCCCGCATCTACTGATCCGCGGTCGAGTATCTTACCGACTTCGCCACTGTCTCCAGCCAGTAACCTTGATTCTGTGTCTCTATGCAGAGTTCACTACAAGGAGTACCTGGTCAGTCTGATCAACAAGGGTAACATCGATCCTGTGAGTATAATGGACGTGAAGGAGATGGTAACAGTGCTGCAGAGAGTAAACAAGATGGCGCCGAGCAGAAGATCAACTGAGACTGATCAGTCGTATCGACTGCGTCTACTGCAGGCAAGCTTTTATAGAGTTTATAGAGTTTAGATTTTTATTAGTTGTTAAAGTTAATCACCATCATCTTCATCATTACTTTCATCAACATCATCTACATCATTACTATCATCATTATCATCTTAGCGTGAATCCCAGTTTAGTTATGGATTAGGAAATATTTTAGTAATTTTTGGAGCCTAGGCGAACCGAACGCTCTTGTCTTTGTTGGTTTGGGTCTTAGTGCTCTGTTGCCTTTTACGACACTTGTGTACCATGGTTGGTCTATTCTTCAGCAACCCGGTACCACACGGGTAAGTTATTTAAATAAATAAAGTAAGTGCATAAAATTTTAATATATCTAGAGTAAAAACTATGTCATTTCATAGACGGATTGGTTAACACTAGAATGATTTTCTTACATTAAATGTGAATATTCAGGAAATTCTGATGAGAGATTCTGCTCCTAGTGAACATTTGTAAACGTTATATATATGTATATGTATTGTGTATATGTATATACTGTATAACATATATATGTGTGTGTGCATATATATATATATATATATATATATATATATATATATATATATATATATATATTTATATGTATATATATATATATATATATATATATATTTAGATATAGATATGTGTAGATCTATATATATATTATATGCATATATATATGTGTGCATCTATATATATATATATGTATACCTATATATATATATATATATATATATATATATATATATATATATATATATATATGAAATATGCATACAGACATATATGTATATTACACACACACACACACACACACACATATATATATATATATATATATATATATATATATATATACATACACATGTGTGTATATATATATACACATTGTATATATATATGTATATTATATGTACATTATATCTACACATAAATCTACAGATGATCAGAGAGGAGGTACCGCTGCCTCAGAGGATAGGGGCAGGAGCCAGTGTCAGGCTCTCAGACGAGGCTGTGCTCAGACACGTCACACAAGACACGCCGAGCTTCTACGCCTCTGCCTCTGACCACGTCATGTTTAGCAGCTCTGGGCAAGGCAACAGATTTGAGGCAGCTGATAGAGCATCAGGGCCAGGCAGCAGATATGAGGCAGCTGGTAGAGCAGGGCAAGCAGCAGCTGTTGGTAGTGGTTTCTTTTCTGAATACGGTCTAGAAGTGGGTCAGCCAGAGGCCGCTGACCTCGGTGACCTCGATGACCTTCGACCTCTGTCAGTCTGGTCTGGCCTAGATGACGTCGAGGTGGATGCAGGGCACGATGACGATGATGATGAGTTAACGTTACTGGAGAGAGGAGCGCGGAACAGCAGGATAGGAAGATTCGTCGTGAGGATGAATGAATCATGATGTGAATGAATCATGATGTGAAGAATCCTGATGAATCCTGTTGTGAAGAATCCTTATGAATCCTGTTGTGAAGAATCCTGATGAATCCTGTTGTGAAGAATCCTTATAAATCCTGATGGATCCTGTTGTGAGGAATCCTTATGAATCCTGATGTGAAGAATTCTTATGAATCCTGTTGTGAAGAATCCTTATGAATCCTTGTGAATCCTGTTGTGAAGAATCCTTATGAATCCTGTTGTGAAGAATCCTTATGAATCCTGTTGTGAAGAATCCTGATGAATCCTGTTGTGATGAATCCTTATGAATCCTGATGTGAAGAATCCTGATGAATCCTGATGCGACGAATACCAGTAAATCCTCACTTGACGTCTATTAAGTAAAGAGTGTTAAGCTGTCGTTAGCTTGTTAATTTTGATGTAGTTGCATTAGCTGAAATTGATGTCAGGGACGTTTTAAAGCTGCTTCACCTGCCTTAAAGACTCCATCAGAAATTTGCCTTAAGACGCCATCAGCAATTTGACTTAAGACTCCATCTGCAATTTGCCTTAAGACGCCATCAGCAATTTGCCTTAAGACGCCATCAGCAATGAGCGAGTTGGATGGAACTGATATTATTATGATCAATGTGATAGCCCAGTCTGTATGGAGTTCAAATCTGTAGATTTATATTGTTCTGTTTGCTTTGAAATCAATAGAGTCATGCACTTAGCCAGAGTTGACTTTGGTTTCAGTCTTATTTAGTGCCAGGTATAACGTAGTCACTGTAGCATATCCCTTAATATATTGGTAGTAATTCACAGAGTGTGCTATTTGGGCTCTAATTATGAATAAATTACACTATATTTTTATTTTAAAAATGCACTCTTTGATTGTGAATGCAGTTACATGCAGTTCAGGTATTTATTATTTAATAATAATAATGTTAATTTATGTTTTAATTATGTTTAAATGTCTTCTACTAATCTTTTAATGGATTTATCAATAGAAATCGGGAAATTACCATGCTAACGAGCCCTGACTCTGTGTAAGTTTGTTTTTGATTATAAGAACTGAAGTTGATCAGCGTTGTGCTCTCTGTTGAATAGGCAGCACCCGTGAGAATTTGTTTTTAGGTATAATGTTACTCATGTTGTGTTCCGGTCTCTACAGATCAAACGTTTACTGCTGATTATGTAAGAGGAGACTAAGCACTAAGTGAGGATTACAGTGGACATCAAAAACTAGCGGCTACGTTAGGGTTTAGTAAAAGCGTAGTAATACTTGTATTGATATTCATTTATTGATAACACAGTTGGATTATATGCAGTGTTTATTTATTCTCCTTTTTGTTTTCACCGGGCTGAGCCGGTGATTTTTTGACTAGTTGTTTGATAGCGGATCAGTAGGTACAGTTTTCAAATATTTATTAGACCTCTCTCCGTCACTGACATGCTATTGAGCAGGAAATTGACGTTAAACTTGACTTTGACTTTCCTTTGACTTGGATTAGCATTGTAACATATGTTGACCGCTATATAGAAAAATATATCTATTGATAGCAAAGTTGCTCTTGTTGTGTTGTAACTAGTAAATAGTAACTAGTAATTGTAACTAGTAATGCAAAAGTTTCTTTGGTTGTATATAAAAACTCCAAAGTAACAAATATTACATGGATAATTGCTAAAAAGTAGGATATATAGCAGAAAAAGAAAGGCTAATGGATTATTTCTAAATGAGCACTATAATAGCTTTGAACTTCTTACAATCAGTGTTATAATTGATTAGGCCTTCATATATTACATTTTAAAAATAATTAACATTTGTTGACCAATGCTGTCTCTATTAGGGGGCTATTTTTATCAGTTAATTGAATTAATTATAAATTGTAACAATCATGGTTGAAATTCTCAACTTAAGATATTGCATTTCTTGGTATTGCTTTCATAACTTTCATTGTTTGTTTGCATAGGTTTGTTTTCCCGTTTGTTGAGCTGATTTTGAGCGCCATCGCCAGTGGCGACGTCGGTAAGATATTCGACCGCGGATCAGTATATGCGGGTTAAAATCCTGGACTCGCCCGTCACTGACATCGCTTTCGAGTGAGGAAACTGACGTTAACATTAGCTTTTACATGGGTTTAATTGTGTGGCTTTAAATGAACTTAACTGTTGTCTGTTGCAATATGAAGCATTTGTAAATAGGACAGTAGTAGATCATAAGAGCTGTGCCTGTGAGATGCTGTTGTTGTCTATTATTACTATTTTATTATTGTTTTTATTATTACTCTTTAACGCTTAAATTATTTTATCTATAAATGCTACCTATAAATTTGTATATTGTTAAAGAATTCTGAAAGATTAATATTTTAAGGGTTATATTTTTACTGTCTCTCTCTCTTTCTCTCTCTCTCTCTTAGTGCATCTTAGAGATTACGTGTAATTTTGCATAAGAAAATATACTAGTGTGAAAGCAAGTTAATGTTACTGTTATTTAATTTGAAGGGGACAACTGTAGTGATTGGATTGGAAGGTTTGTTGGACTGATAAGCTGTAGGTCACAGGTTCAAATCTCTGCTTGGCCCAGTATTAGTTTAGAGTATTATTATTATTAATATTAATAATCTATATTATCCCATTATTATGTTCGGCCTAGTTTCTTGCAGTATGGTAGCAACAGACATCAATCTATGCTAATTTCATCTTTATTGAGCTATACTAATCTCATGTGCATTGACCAATGCTACGTTCATCATCGTCGATCATTTGAATGTAATTCTGCAATGAAATTGTCGCTGTATCAGTACAAAATAAAAACATTCAGATATAGAGTATAGTTATTCAATAGTCCAGTTCTACAACACACAGTGTATCACAATGAAACAAAAACAATAATTCAACAATATCACCGGGCTTAATTATATGTAACACACTGTAGATTCGACAGTATCACGGCTCGTTAAATAGATTTTCTCTGCGTAGAATTAGATAGCACTCACCGAATTTGATGTCTCTGCCTTATGGCTAGAAACCAAACGTTAAATTCTTATTGATTGATTGATTGGGGACCCACCTCACCATGCAATATTTTCCCCCAGGATTAAATGGTAATTAATCCACCTAACTGAGGAAGGCAACGGGAAATCACCTCAGAAGCCATATTTTTCCCAAGCTGTAGGCTACATAAGGTATGGATAGGTCATAGACTTTGTGAAGGGATTAACTTGTTGATCTAAGGAGTGCTGTTATGGAGCGAGAAAACAGACTTTGAGTATGAATATGTATCTTGAAACTGCCGCTTGTCAGTGCACTGAGGAAGAACGTACGATGAATTTCCTAGACGAAACAGAAGAATATCGTGATTGCTCTAGAAGCTCTGAGCAGATTCTATTTTCAACTGGCAGGTCACTGGCACTAATGCTGAGCATTAAATCTGTTAAAACCTTTTTCTAACACGTCATGGGTCATTCCCTGTTCCACCAGAATACACGTCACGCCTACAAAAATATCAACATCAACAAACTTAGAAAATTATAGTAATAATATTAGTGTAATTATATAATTCATCATCATCATCTTCCCTTGAATCCCAGTTCAACTTGGGTCGGGATACAAATAGACTGTCTCAAATCCTCTCTGTCCTACATCATATCATCAGTCAATCCCCTATTTGAGACTTTTCCATTCGTATAAATTTTTGAAGCAATTTCTAGAGCCTAGGCACTCACCAACCGAATGCCCTTTCTGACGTTCCAGACGTTTCTGACTTCCGGACACAACACAGGAGTGTAATAATACAATTAAAAATAATAAAAATAATAATTATAATTACATCATAATAACAATAAGAGAATATAAGAGCCACTAGTACAGCTAGTACATCAATTATGCGAACGATTATGCGAACGATAAAACAGTTTTAAGTTTCTTCTGAAAGTCACTTTTTCAGAAATCTGGAGGCAATTGAGCAATATCTAAATATGATAATGACTTCAACTAACATACCTGATAACGAAAGGCAATAATGTACGTAATTAATAATTAGTGAAAATAAATAAGATTACAAAGGTTATAGGGAAGAAGAAGATGATGATGAAATATGATTACAAACCTAGCTTTGCGACAGAGCTCACATTACGTGGCTCATCATCAAAGAAGATCATGTCAGAGTAAGGAATGCCAGTTATCTGATGCAATCTGTAAAACAGAGAATGTTCTACTGAAGACTCTATAATCACACTATATATACAAAAAGTCTTATGGTCATATTTACTAGTGAGATAATCAAGTGTTTCAACCTCAACAGTTGCGTAAACTACTGATTAGTCACACACAATTTGATATTCTGCAAGCTTGAATCGCTGCGTAAAGTATTGCCTAGCTGCGCGTCTCTTTTCGGGCGTTTAAACAGTTGATTAGTTACACCACTGATTAAGAAATAAAATTCTAGCTTGTTTGCGAAGTAAGCTGACTGGTCGATCAGCCTGAAGGACAGCGCAATGATTGACTGAGCGACATAATTTGGGCGGTTGACCTTGTAGTTAATAACCAAGCAACATTTTTTAGCGAATATCAAATTTTCTAAACAATAGTTTAACCAACAACAGAGGTGCAAGTGATCAATTGATTAAGACAAGTTTAGTAAATGCGGGTATTAGTGCAATTTGCCTGTCTAGGTAATAATGGAAAAAATGGCAAAGATTTTACTAGAAATACACTAATTTCTCAGATAATGAAAGCAGTTTACAATCTTACGTAAAATTTAATCCATGAATGCTTAATGTAGTAAAAGGAGTTTATTTAATAAAGGAAAAATAAATAGAACAAATACATAATAAATGACATAATAAAAAAAGATGGCGGGAAGACCAAATGTTGAATTTTAATTATCCCATAATGCAATGAAAAATTTGTTGAAACTTTCGTGTTTTTAAATCAGTTGCTAGCAGGAACAGGATCTAGTCAATTATTAGTTTATTTTAAACATCTATTAAATTAATATTACCTTAAATTTAATTTCTGTATATTTAAATTTCTTAATTAATTATTTTTAATTCAATGGTCTTTAATTAATTTTGGGTGTGGCCATAGACACTACAGGCCATACCTACTAGTATCAATGAGAAAAAGAGTAAGTTATCAAAAATTTGTTCTTTATAAACACACGGGAATCCACCTCAGAACCATATTTTTCTAAGCAAAAGCTCAATTGAAGTTTCGTAAAGTCCTGCCTCTGTGAAGATATCACCTTGTTGATCAAAGGCCTCATATTAAGCAGACTTTAAGTTGAAATACGTATCGTGAATCAGCCATTTAGAAGAGCATATGAATATATCCCCGTGTTGTGCTCGCGTGTGGTTGGACCACTGCAGAATTGGGCAACCGCAAACAATCTGCCGCGTGTACGTAAGAGGCGACTAAAGGCAGCAGCTGAGGATGGCAAGGGGGGACCCACCACACCATGAAATATTTTCCCCCAGGATTAAATGGTAATTAATCCACCAAACTGAGGAAGGCAACGGGAAACCACCTCAGAAGCCATATTTTCCCAAGCTATAGGCTACATAAGGTATGGATAAGGCACAGACTTTGTGAAGGGATTAACTTGTTGATCTAAGGAGTGCTCTTATGGAGCGAGAAAACAGACTTTGAGTATGAATATGTACCTTGAACCTGCCACTTGGCAGTGCACTGAAGAAGACGATTGAATTTATTAGAACTGATACCATCTTTCATTAATACAGAAAAAGTGAAAGAGAGAGAGAGAGAGAGCTCACAGACGTTACGAGGAAAACGGAGAGCAAGTGAACATGAACAGAGATCTCCCAGTCATTCATTCGAGCAGGAAACTGACGTTAAACTTGGCCTTAATAACCTTAACCCTTATGGCGTACTTGTTAAAATGAGGCTGCTTGTCACCAGGATATATCTGTAGATCAGTGAAGTAATCTCTCCAGCCAAACAACTCGATTAGCTGCCTGGCTTCTTCCGTGTAACTCGTTCTACGCACAAACATCAGACAATCTGATCTGAGAGTAAAATCTCGGACATTGGACTGGTTATGCGGAAAATGGTCTAAATTGCCTAACGGTTTAAACATGTGGTATTAAAGGTGATAGACATCAACATAGTTGATCAGTTCAATATAACGCGTGTTTTACTTTCTTTTTACAATAAAATCTTTTTTTAAAGTGCCTTCATCTTCCGACTGGTTGTCTGGATTTCAGAATTATGACCTTCTTTGTGCCTATTAGCCTGGATTTTTATCAAAAGTGCTCGGAGTTGTCATGGACGACATAGCACTCTAATTGTAGTTATGTTAAATATAAAATAACTTTGAATCCACTTAGCCAAATGACTAAATTATGATTACTAAGGGTGTCCGAGGTGGACAACACTGGCTTGTATAGGACACATAAATGTTAAAAATCAAACTTTAAAAGAGGTATAATTTCAAATTCTTAAAAGTTTAGTTGCTAAGGGAAATAAAATCTAATTTCGCACCATTATTTTAATAATGGTCAAAAATCAATACAAGGAAACATCTATATTCCAGTAAAGAAGTATTTGCATAGTACTACAGCATGCAGACTACCACAACAGTGCTAATGAGGATCAATACCCCGTGGCCAGTAATTAAAATACAACAAGCAATGTTTATATATATATATTATATATATATATATATATATATATATATATATATATATATATATATATACATATACATATATATATATGTATATACATATACATATATATATATATATATATATATATATATATATATATATACACATATAGTGATTGAATAAAATTTTGTATAACCCTGTTCTTTAAACATTTAAAAATAATAGAAAACAAGATGAAGGATCATTTAATTACACACCTCGAAGCAACGGCTATTTTAACATTCTGCTGATGCAGAGACTTCAAGATCTGCGGCACATCGGGATAGCTGTTGACCTTTTGGTTCCTAGCATCACGTATCTGGCCATTTCTAGAAGCAGTAAAAAGAAATATATTATATAACCATTATACTTCAAGTATAATGGTTATATAATATATAAGTTAAGACTAAGTTAACGAGTTAACATCCCTATCTACGCTTTAGCCACTTGGTTGTGTTTAATCTGATGGTACAAGGTTATAATTTAGGCCCATCATCATCATCGTCATCATCAGTTCTTTGAGTTCTAAAGAGAACATAGGGTGGTAACATTCTTCCATTCTTTTCTGTCTCTATCAACCCTCACAGCATCTTCCCATGAAATGTTCAAAGTTTTCAAATCTTTGTTGATGGTATTGAACCAAGTACTTCTAGGTCTTCCTCTTTTCCATTTTCTTTGACTTGGCTTCAAATTCATTGCAGTCTTTGTATATCTATCATCAGGCATTCTTACGTGACCCAAGAACCTTACTCTTCTTTCCGCAACTATTTCATCTAATTTTCTTTCTTCAAACCTTTCAAGTACTGTTTCATTTTTGATGTGCACCCAATAATGAATTTTTAGGATTCTTCTGCTAAAGTAGGCCCAATGATAATAATTTCGTATCATAAACTTACTCAGCAACTATACAAGATTAGAGCAGTTGATCATTTTTTGAGCCATCTAATGGCACCACTAAAGCCAACGATATATAAGACTTAAATATATATAGATATATCAGACGAGTGCGCCACCAGCCTAGCCGATCTTAGAATTGTACAAATGATAGCAAAAATTACATAAATATGAATTATATTTTATTAATATTATATATATATATATATATATATATATATATATATATATATATATATATATATATATATATAAATGAATGGTATAATCAATTGGAATTGACAAAAAATGTAATCTAAACAATTTAGCACTATATTTTTTATTTCAAAAGATAAATTAGTCAATGGCTGTTCATCATGCCTATAATAATTACAGTCGTGAACATTCTACAGATAATATATACAGGTAACTACGGCACAAACCTTTCCAGCCTAAAAGGAGCATCAACATGCGTGTCCACCCAGAATGGCCACAATGTGTAATCTGAACAGTGTAAATAATAAAGGTTATTAATATTACCACAATATTTGTTAATATTAGTATTATTAATATTAATATTGCTCAAATTAATGTATTTAATATTACTATTGTCAATATTAATTTATTTCTAGAATTAATATTGATAATAAATATTGTTAATATTAATTTTCTTAGTATTAATATTATTAATGTTAGTATTGTTTATACTAATATTGTTTATTTCAATATTGTTTAAAATAATATTGTTAATATTAATGTTGTTAATATTAATATTGTTTAAAATAATATTGTTAATATTAATATTGCTTATATTAATATTATTACCATTAATACTGTCGATATATTATTTATCATAATATTAATATTGTTTATATTAATATTGTTTACATTAATATAATATTTTTAGAGATGATGTTGTTAATATTGATGTTGTTTATACTAATATTATTTATATTAATAGTGATGAGCAGAAAGCGTAATCTGAAGAGTTTAACACAATAGTTGTCATTTTAAATGATGTAATAAATCAATGGCCATTAATTATTACATTTTTTATATTGAATATTTCATCACCTACCAATACTACATAGAAAGCTTTAATACTAGCATCATATTCAGATGTAATGGCAGACCATTACCAAAACAAAAGAAGCAAAAGAAAAGGCAGGAAAGTGACAGAACATTCCTGATTCAGTAGTAAATTTAATATTAAATTTAATTCTGATTCAGTAATAAAGTTATTACCAAATTTATTCACATTTATATTCTCTCTTAGTGCACTGCCTACTGGCAAGTCCATGGTATATAATGCCTCCACTCTTCTTCTTCACATTAATATTACCCATTATACATTTATAATAGCAAAAATAAAACACAATTTGTACGTAAAATCAAAACAGACCTAAATCAAAGACGACAAGCTTTGGTTTGTTTTTCTCAGACCCCATTTTGGATGTTGTTAAAATACTTTCAGTTAAGCAACTGCAGATCTAATTAATTATTTGATTCGATCTAAATATGCAAGCAAATACACAAAATAAAATTATTTTATCCTTTTGACATTTTTAATATATAAACATATATATATATAATATAGCCAATTTTATAAAATTCCAATAGATAGCTAGATAGCCACCAACCGACTTATTGATGGTATAGTCACTTTTGGATTTTGTGAACACTTTTTGAGCCACTAAAGTCCGCATATTAACCGAGTGACTCATCGCCTCTAATTCCAACTGGTTAAGCTTCTATTGTCTTTTGTAACACTGCGGTCTTCACTGTTCTCTGCTACCTGAGCGAGGAACGGAGGACGTGTGCTTTAAATAAGGCACTAGGATGATGCAATGCCGTCATCATCGTCATCAGGATGTTCTTCGGCTTCACAGATAAAAATGATATATGATATACACTAAACTATATAAAGTCATCATCATCATTATCATCATCATCTTCATTATCAGGAAGTAAGTTACGCTAGCTTAATAATGTGTTTACTTTGGACTGAATTTCTGAATTTTGGAATTTGCACCGTTTTTGGACCTTCTTTTTTTGCTTGCCGGCTTGATTTTGTCTCAATCGTGCTCGATGTTGTCATTGATGACTGTAGCACTCTAATTGTTATTACGTTATTATTATTAAAAATTTAGTCCACGTCTAAGTAAAGTTATAAAGATGTGATCATTATAACTATTACAATAAAATGTCAATATAATCAGTATGATGACTAGTTATTCAGTAACGAACGTGTTTAACTTACTTAATTGTACTGGTTCAGGAAGTCATATAGTATTCACAAAAATTTTATACTCTAAGGTTTCTCTGACTAATATTTACATGAGCGATATAAGAGCGCCCGATATGTTGATTTCGAGGCTTCCGTTATTCAACGTCTTGGGTTGCTTGGCGTGAAAATAAATTTAATTTCATCATACCGGTTCCTGGAGTCGGGTGATTTGTGTCCCCAATTTTGCCGTAGATTTCAAATCTTATTATATAAGTATTGTAAAGAAAAAAACAGAGAAAACATACAAACCTTGATAAACTGATTTACCTAAATCATACTTAAGTACTCATCAGTACACATCATGGAATACATATGTACTTTAATATATTCTATATCTTTGGTTTATTCATCTAAAACTACCTACACACACAACAAATAATCTAGAGAATCCCAGACATTCGCCCAACTTTACCATATTTAGTTCAATATAAATTCAGATGCAAAATTTCTGCTAAGAGTCATGCACAGCAATCACAGAACTCACTCTCCCATCTGAATACGAACGGTTTAAAATTGGGACCCGTTTTAAAGTTTATTGGGAACTCTTTAATGGAAACCGGTTTTAAAGTTTAATGGGAAAAGTATAATGGTTTAATAGGATTTATTTTAAAGTTTAAAGTCTATAAATGGCATATTGAAAGAAGCCTTATTCCGCTAATTCCAATGTTTACTTTGTGTGGAGGAAGAAGGAAGAGAAATGGCGCTGTTGGAGGAGCCGTACGCCAAGCAGATCACGGGAGAGGAGTTGGATCGCCTGATCTCTAAAGTCGACGTCGCTCAGGTTGAGGCGAGTCAGCAGAAATTGTGGAAGCCTAAAGGTCAGACTCTCTACGTGTACGTCGTCGACTCAATAAAAGATCCAGGTAGTCAATCCGCCAGTGTTTTAATATGGTAATTTGAGAATCCGTAGATTTGCGGAAATATATTATCTAGTCGAGCTCATTTTGCGGAATGTTGAAGAATGTTTCTTATGTTCTGATTTTTATTTCTCTTTATGAATTTTGATTTTACATAAAGTTTATATTGATGATAATAGTAAATCTATTGCGAGATTTGTCTCTGTACCTACAAAACGCGGAAGACAGTGTAACCAAATTCTACAACAGTTACGATGATACAGTCATCAATGACTGCATCGAGCAATACCGAACCGAATCCAAGCGAACGAGCTAAAACAAGTTTTAATTAAGGGAGGTAAAATCCGGAAAGCCAGTTCAATGAAAAATAAGACTATTGTGTTTTGTTAATTACCACAAAGTTCAGGACCTATGTAAAAATAATTAAAGCATTCAACAATAACTATAATGTTTGTTGATGCTCTTAAAATAAAATAAAATCCATGTGATCTTAGATTTCACTGGCTGCTGTTAAATTTGTAAGGCGCATCTTTTTATTTCATTTCTTTAGAGGACTGGCGTGCTGATGGTTACCGCTGGAAGCAGAATGGCACATCTTTCCAGCCAAGCAAAAATCCATCATTTCGTAAGACGCACTTCTTCGTTCAATCTCCTAATACACGCAATAAAGTCTGCACCGCCTTCAAGCGATATGTCATACGACCGCTTTCGCACCCAAATCTGGTATTTGTGCAGTATATTGGACGGGAGTCTGCAGCGGTGGACTTTCCCCATGGTAGGATTTACTGGTCTAATTGACACAAGCGTTTCTTACTTAGTCATTACATTAAATCAATTTTAATTTTTATTTATTTTAATTAATTAAGAAATAAGGAAACAAATGTTGCTTCTAGTCTGTTAGTTCTGCATTTATATGTCTACTCAAGTAGTCTGCATTAATTTACCTTGGAAATGTCCTATTGTTAGAAACTTGTCAGTTTGCTATTCAATCTCTAATCTTTTCTCTAAATATTAAATAGTAGCACTGGAGCTTTACCATTCGTTGCTTGCGCCATTGCCTTATTATATGTAATATTGTATTTTACAAATGTTCTAAAACGAATACAAAATCTATTTGTATCCCAACCCTAGCTAAACTGAGATTCAAGGGAAGACCATGATGATTAGATTTAACAAATATTTTGGTATTTTACTATTTTAGTGTTAATGAAATATCTGTAATTAATTTAACTTATAATTTTATGTTGTAGGTAACTCGAAGCGAACCTTTAAGAATTTTATTCCTACAGCCCCGTCGTTGAAGCGATCGCTTGCTAACTCGGCAGCGAATTACAACCAATTAGGAGAAAAATCGGAGGCTGAACCAGAAAATCACCAGCCTCGTAATCGAGATCAAGTTAAATACTTCAAGAATAGGGACACTATCTCCAAGCAGAACTTAAACTGTAAAGACCACGTCCTCGCATTGAATGAAATTGCCTACGCCGCATTTGGTCTCATTTGGCACTTGACAACATTTCCTGACATCATCGTTGTATTTGGACTACCAGATCTGATAGAATTTGCAATGTATCAGCCGGGTAGACTCATTCTATCCTATGATGTTGTTCTCAGTCTTTCTAATATCACTCTCTCTTGCGTTTCCGTCGAGATGTCGCTCTTTCCGGACAAGCGTGTTCCTGTAGCCTTCTGCCTGCATGAGGGTAACTTTAAATCAAGTCATGACATCTTCTTCTCCGAACTCTACGCTCGTCTAAACTGTGTGCGTGGTGTCGTCATCACGATATCTCTAGACAACGGTGTTGCCGCTTCGGTTAAGAAATGCTGCCCTGAGTGGTACCCCGTCACGTACTGGAGCAGCGTCTATGATAACGTAGACTTGTGGTGTAAGGGACACTTAGCGAGTAAAGCGGAAGCTCAGCGCTATCGAGCAAATATACGAGACATCTTGAGTTCCCCCACGGAGGAAGTGCTTTCGGTTCACCTCGTGGCTATCAGGCCTACCTGGTCAGCAGCCTTCATCCAGCACTACGAACAACAGCTGGAAACTGCCATTGTCCATTCCTACACGTGCTATCTAAATCATATCGGCGTACTTGTAGACAGCGTAGCCTCACCGCCGACGTTGGAATCTCTCCGATCGGTGATGGCTCGCTTTCAGGACATGAAGGACCTGAGTTCAGACCGTGTGGTCTTTTCTATTTACAAGCTGCAGCTGTATTATCATTCCCAGATAAAAAATGGCTCGGTTAGCTTCGGCGCTTACAGCAGGCAATCCGATGTCGCGGGGAAACTTGCAGCCAATACGACGACAGATATTGACAATCTTATGACAGAAATACGCCAGCGGTTGCGAGATAGAACTGCGGAGGAGGTACCGATTGTCATCAGTGCTTTAGGAGAAGAGATGATCATCTCTCATGTTCCTGCTCAAAAATCCTTCCTCGTGGGTTTACCCTGCGGACCTTCCTACACGGTAAAGCTGTATCCGCGGGAAACTTGTTCGTGTTCTTCCAATACCGTTTGTGCTCATATATTAGCCGTCACTGGTAGCCTGGGTCGGGAAACAGAGTCAAGACCTTGTGTTAATATCAGTTCTGTGCTTGCCAAGTCCAGGTGCGTTGGGGAATTGTAGTTTCTCATATTTAGTTTATGTATTATGTTTATGTATATTTATGTTTATGTATTTTGTTTATTTTATATTTATATATATAGATTTTATGTTTTTCTCTTTTAACTTTCTCTAGCAAGCTTAAGACTTATCTTTTACCACCGTAGACATAATCAATCTACCCTGACCATTTTTTTATCACCGGACTGGCTTTCTTTTAGGACCTTACTTCTCCTCAGCACATTTCTTTTGCAGATTGGTCTGGATGAATTGATCCCTAGTGATGTGTGCTGTGGGGACGTCCCTAACATCATCCCTGGATGAGGAAACGGACGTTGAACCTTTATTATTATTATTATTATTATTATTATTATTAGGTAATTTAGGTATTTTTGAAAATCAATCTGCAGTAGAATAGATTCTTCTTCTAATGCACTGCCTAACGGCAGGTCCATGGCATATAACTCTTCCAACCAATCCTATCCTCATTCTTCCTTTTCATTGCTATGTATGAATTTGTTAATGGATCATCCAGCATCCCTTGTCTCAGTCTAAATATATCTAATTGATTCAGTGCATTTTAAATGACTGATTATATTATATGACAATCAAATGGCTGAGTTAGTATCTAACTCAATGATATGACGTCCCTGACATTGCCTTTTGGCGAGGAACCGGATGTTAAATTCTTATTGATTGATTGATATGCTGTTGAAAGTCACACTTCTCATTAAACTACCTCTAAGTATTCATCATGGACACGATGGAATTTAAAATGACTTAATGTGAGTTAGATCTTTTCTATTATCTAGCAAAAGTCTGTTACGAAGTATTGATTTTATAATCATGATGTCGTATGGATAGCAGTAACTTAGCACTTACGCTAACGAATCATTTTTTTTTTTTTTTTGTATTCTGTAATTTTTAGACCGCAAAGCAATAAGAAGCAACCTAAAGCCAAAAGATGCAAGACAGAGAAATCAGAAATTGAAGAAGTCAGTTTGGTTAATTCTTTAGTCAAGTAAGTCTATATATATTTCCAGCGAGACCTGTACGAAGCTTTAATTAGTTTACTGAGTTTTAACGGTGTATGTGAAGAATGTTTCATGCATTGCTGTTCAGTCTAACTGAACGACTACTTGTCATGTATCACCAAGCATTCTTGCAGCAACAATAACAACAGCTGACGATGGCGCACACACCTCCTACATACTACTGTAAGCTGCAGTATCTGCGAAGCGATTGTACTTTTCTGCTTTGTCTTGATAAACCATTGACACACTGAACCGCGTGAAGACAGCTTAAATTGATATATATTTTTATACTTAACATTTTCACGTAATATGGTCATTGCATTTATAATTATTTTATTTTCGGCAATTAAATTAACTTTAAATAGAAAATTCTATGATTTTGTGTGAATGACTCTCGTGACATCATTGGCTGAAGAAAATGGTCTGGAAACCAAACATGTTTTGGTATTAATGTTGCTATAGGGTTGTATTTCTATCGAACATCTAATACAGCTGTGTGAGTATCAATTTTCCTACCGCAGTAATACCTTAGAGATGGATCAGATGCTGCTTGAAGTAGAATTTTAAGCCTCCTGCTTTTCAAGCTAGTTTTTAGCTGTTTGGCCACATTGGGGTATTATAATTGATTGATGATGTCTTTATTGTTGAATCATGTTACCATTCTTGTTTGTCAGTTTATATCAGTGTATATCAGAGTTTGTGTCTTTTATATATGCGTATTTATAGATATTTATATTTATTTATATATATTTTTATTTCTATGATACCATATCTTGTACCATTGATGTAATGTTAAACAGTGCCTTTGGCAACACATCATCTTCAGCGTGTAATCAGGGAATACAGCTGATCACCCTCAATACTACATCAGTCCAGGATCATAATGGGTTTGTAGAAGTTGTTCAGCAGTTCCCATATATCAACAAGGAGCGAAATATTTTACTATCCACCTAAGAAACCTTTGATTTGTACAGTATTGAGTGTGTCTTACAAACATGCACTTGATGCTTCTTCATCCAGTACTTTTATTTTATTACTACTATTCTGCAACCTTTTTATTTGTTTCGTGTCATAATAAACAATAAATATTGCATACTTAACTATAAACTAAATAAATAGTATTCTAACGTTAAACTTTGTACAAGTTTGATGGTCAATTTAAATGTATTGGTTGCATATATTGGTTGGATGTAGCGGTTGCATGTATTGGTTTACTTGAATTGGTTGAATGTATTGGTTGCTTGTATTGGTTGTTTATATTGGTTGAATGTATTGGTTGAATGTATTGGTTTACTTGAATTGGTTGAATGTATTGGTTGAATGTATTGGTTGCTTGTATTGGTTGTTTATATTGGTTGCTTGTATTGGTAGCTTGTATTGGTTGAATGTATTTGTTGCTTTTATTGGTTGAATGTATTGGTTGCTTGTATTGGTTGCTTGTATTGGTTGAATGTATTGGTTGCTTGTATTGGTTGAATGTAGCGGTTGAATGTATTGGTTGCTCGTATTGGTTTAATGTATTGGTTGTTTGTATTGGTTGCATGTATTAGTTGAATGTGAATGTATTGGTTACTTGTATTGGTTGCATGTATTAGTTTGTATTGATTGATTGGTGTCCCACATGTTGTAAAAAATGAAAGTGCTTGAGCTTGATCCATAGCTAGAAAACTCCAGTTGTGATTCGAGCAGAATATTTTGGTGCATAAGATGTATCTCTATGTACCATAAGATGAACATCTTGTGGTACATATATTCACAGAATTTTTGTACAGTTTTTCTATGTACTTTACTACATTGGAATTTAGCATTCTGATGTTATAATTTCGATGACATTAGCTTAGCCTTTGTCTTTCTGGCCTCATACAGTATTGCTATTGTTAACGTTTATGTTTGCAGATACACTGTTACCACTCTTCAGGTTCCTTGAGGTCATGTGGGGTCACATGAGGTCGTGTGGGGTCACATGAGGTCACGTGGGGTCACTTGAGATCACGTGGGGGAACATAGGTCACGGGGAACCCGGACGCAACATGGGAATATTAAATATTACTTCTAGATAAATTTTATGTATCCCGACCCTGGTTAAACTGGGATTTAAGGGAAGATGATGATGATGATGATGACTCAATGCACGATATGTTGAAATCAATAAGACATTTTTATGTAAATATGTAATTGTTATGCAAATACTAAATAGCGTTTGTAGTTTGAACAACTTTTAGACAAAGAAACGATTTCCAAACTGATTGAGAGAAAGAGAGAGAGAGAGAGAGGATAATGTTTATTTACATAACTCAGCCTTCCAATAAAGCATTCGAATGCTGGACTTGAGACTGGAGTATTTTGTGTCTTGTATTGTTTAAATACTGTTTGTAAATATAATCTATTTTTATTTGTTTTAGCGTTGTATTCCATAAAACCGTTACAGGGTTTAATAAGTTAGAAGTTAGAGAGTTTCTGGGAGAGAACCGGATTTGAATTCTGAATCTACTGATTCATTGTCGTACAACTTAACAATATGCTAACGAATTATAGAGTTTATTAAATCCATAGTGTAGTCTACTTAAGTAGAATGTATTGAAGGTAAATAGATATTAATCGTTTTAACTACTTCATCACTACCTTAATATAATTCATAATAAATTAATATTATCTGACGATCAGTGTAGAAGTTCTATTTAACAGTTGTTAACTCCAAACATTATTCCCATAAAAGATTAACAGTTGCTAATTCTAAACATGATTACTCTACTAAAAGATTAACAGTTGCTAATTCTAAACATGATTACTCTACTAAAAGATTAACAGTGGGTAATTCTAAACATGATTACTCTCATACATGATTAAAAGGTGTTAACTCTAATCTTGATTAATCTCATAAAGATTAACAGTTGTTAATTCTGATTTATTGATTAACAAATCAATGTTAAGCCGTCACTTTCTCATATGATATGAGATACTAACTTATCGTATCACTAATCTCTTCATAGGCTCGATACAAAATTACCTACTCCGATTTATGACAACTAATTGTCCGTTAACTATAATAATAATAATAATAATAATAACAACAATTAGAGTGTTACAGTCATCAATGACAACATCGAGCACTATTGAGACAAAATCAAGCCGGCGAGCAACAAGAAGTTCCAAAAACGGTGCAAATTCCAAAATCCAGAAAATCAGTCCAAAGTAAAGGGAATTAAAGAAAAGGTGGTAAACTATGACAAATTCGAGCACTATAAAATTCAATGTGATAGTTTAGCAATTGAATGGGCTACATCCAGACGGGCGATGTATTTTGAGAGGCGTGGATCACTGGGCGGCGAAAGCTTTGTCCAGAGCCTGTTTGATATCTGCTATCAGATCCTCAGGGTCCTCTAATCCACAGCTGTAACAACAACAACATCTCTTAGAGATCACATCTTCGTCATCTAGTCCAGAACTAAAACACAAACACTATTTCGTAGAGGCCACATCTTAGCATTTAGAGGTCTGCTAGTATGTAATATGAGTCACTGGCAAGGGAACACAACTCAGAAAAACTGAGAGCTAGGGAAACTCAGTTTCTCCCCCACTTTAACTGCATGCATATACAGTATATATATATATATATATATATATATATATATATATATATATATATATATATATATATATATATATATAGTGAGAGAGAAATTCTGTATATTGTAAGAAAGGAAGGCATAGCTAGGGGCCCACCTTGTCATTAGCAGATTCTCCAAGAATATTGGTAAAAATATCAAAAGGAATGTTGTAAATAGAGATGAGTGGAGGCGTTATATACCATGGACCTGCCATTAGGCAATACACTAAGAGAGAAATACTGTATATTGATTATTACAGATATACAATTAATCAGCAGATATTAAGAAATCAGTAAACATGTGCGTCTTGTCAACAGTAAACTGAAGACGACGACGTCGCCACTGACTCGAGCCAGTGTCGACGTCGATAAGATACTCTTCCTCGGATCAGTATGTGCGAAGTTCAAATCCTGGGCTCGTTCGTCACTGACATCGCTTTCGAGTGAGGAAACTGACGTTAACCTTAGCATTAGCATATTTTAGCTTTGAAAGTTTAGCCTGTTGTAATAGAAGTGTTGATAGTAAGTGTTGATATACCACTTATATAATAATTTGATAAGTGTTGATAAGTGATAAGTGTTGATAAGTATTGATAAGTGATACTTTAATTGATAATTGTTGATATACCACTTATCAATTAAATCATGATAAGTGTTGATAAGAAGTGTTGGCACACCAGAAGCGCACGTGCCCATCCTGTATATGCCAGAGTTCTCTCTCAGACTCTGACCTCATGTCTCCTCCGTGGCTCATTGTGGAGCAGTGGTCAACCAGAGACTCACAGTTACCCAGTGACACGCCCCGGTTAAATACACGCAGCCCCTGTGTGGCGAGATAAAATACAATTAAATACAATACTTAGATAAAATACACTTAGGCCTAAACATCATTAGTAACAATAAAGTGCCCCAGTTAAATACACGCAGCCCCTGCGTGGCGAGATAAAATACAATTAAATACCATACTTAGATAAAATGCACTTAAACATCATACGTAACAATAAAGTGCCCCAGTTAAATACACGCAGCCCCTGCGGGAAGAAAAAATACAATTAAGTACCATACGTAACGTATGGTATTAAATACGTAATACGTATTAAATACCATACAGCCATCCGGTTAAACAGCCATCCGGTTAAACAGCCATCCGCTTAAACAGCCATCCGGTTAAACAGCCATCCGCTTAAACAGCCATCCGGTTAAACAGCCATCCGGTTAAACAACCATCCGGTTAAACAGCCATCCGGTTAAACAGCCATCCGGTTAAACAGCCATCCGGTTAAACAGCCATCCGGTTAAACAGCCATCCGCTTAAACAGCCATCCGCTTAAACAGCCATCCGGTTAAACAGACATCGGGTTCGTTTCCTCATACAAGGATGATGTCAGGGACATCATAATTTACTGTCATAATAATACATACTTTAATTCACAAATCTTACTTCGAAGAACTTGACAATAGTGGCTCGGCCTCCCTTGAACAAGGCTGCCAGCATTCCGCCGGACAACAACATCTGTCTCTTGGCCATCTCGTGCTTGGGGTGGGACTTGAGCCCGGGGTAGTAGACCGCCTCGACCAGGGGATGACCCTCGAGAAACTCGGCGATCTTCTGGGCATTGCTCGACTGCCGGGGGACCCGCACGTGAAGGCTCCTGATGCCCCTGAGCAAAAGAGAGGCGTCGAATGGAGACTATAACAACAACAACAATGAGCACACGTTATGATCATCCGTGATTATATCTAGCACTTAGTAGTAGTAGTAGTAGTAGTAGTAGTAGTAGTAGTAGTAGTAGTAGTAGTAGTAGTAGTAATAATAATAATAATAATAATAATAATATCGGATTTATAACAGTCTGTTAGAATCCCAGTCTAATGCAGTAGACAGAGCACGACTCCTAGCTGTATCAACCAAAAGAAGCAGCGACTGGCTTCACGCTCTCCCTGTTGCTTATTGTGTGCTTTTTTTAGACAAGAAGGCGATTCGAGTAGTCGTTAGTTTCCGTTTAGGGGCGAAAATTTGCGAGCCTCACATGTGCCCCTGCGGTCATGAAGTCGACGCTTTAGGTATCCATGGCCTCTTCTGCAAACGAAGCTCAGGCAGAATGTCTCGCCATCACAATTTAAATGACTTAATATAGCGAGAACTTTCAAGAGCAGGCATCCCTTCCTCTAAGGAACCATGTGGGTTATCCAGATCAGATGGCATGCGTCCGGACGGCATGACTTTAGTGCCCTGGTGCAACGGTTAATGTGCCGTATGGGGCGTCACGGTCATTGACACTATGGCAAACTCCTACCTGAATATGACTTCAGTCACAGCCGGTGGAACCGCTGTTCATGCCGCCTCTAGGAAGTTGGATAAATATCGTGATCTGTCCTTAGGATATGAAGTTGTTCCGGTGGCCATTGAAACCATGGGCCCGATAAATCCCGAAGGAGTTGACTTTATTAATGGCATAGGCAGACTTATTGCAGAGCAAACCGTCGATAAGCGAGAGACATCTTTTCTTTGGCAAAAGGCTTTCTATGACTTTGCAAAGATTTAATGCAGTCTGCTGCAACAATTCTTTTAAGCCGATTGATGACCTCGAGTAGCCGGGCGGCGATTCAGCACGTACTGCTTGAATCGTTTTTATAAAACCCCAGGTTCTTTACACCGGGGTAAAAAAATAAAATAAAATAAACAAATAGTAAATAATAATAATAATAATAATAATAATAATAACAATAATAATAATAATTATTATTATTATAATTATGATAATTATAATAATAACAATCGTTTTTATCAAACCCCAGGTTCTTTGACGACCCTAATAATCCCAATTGCTATGATTGTCCAGGATGTCAACAACGAGCACATGTTATGATCGTCCGTGACGATAACGGCGCAGTCCAGCTCAGCTCAACCAGTATTCCATAGTAAAGAAATTGTAAAGTCAAGCAATTCGACCATTGCGTTGTCTGGTTGAGAAATTTGTTAAAAACTTAGTTTAGGAAATTCCCTTCTTTATCAACTGGTATTAATTAAAATGTGTACAGTAGTAGGACTAATTAAATGCACATACTAGAGTAAGAATATTAAAACATATTATTGGTATGAAGATATTTATAGTAGATATTAAAATACCAAAATCATTTGATATCTAATTTTCGTATATTATATGAAATATAGATATAATAATTAATTAAGTTCCCCGTGTTGTGTCCGGCTTGTTTTAAAAATAGACCAACCGATGACTGTACGTGTAAGTGTAGTAAAAGGTGACTAAAGCACTATGTTTCAAACCAACGTCAGGAAGGGCATTCGATTAGTCAGCGCCTATGCTCCAGAAATTGTTACAAAATATAAATCCGGACCCTAGTTAAACTGTGAGTCAAAGGAAGAGAGAGAGAAGTATGATTAATTTCAAATTTAAAACGATCAGCAACAGAAGTACAATCAGCTACAAGTAAATACAAAATTTATATAAGCATTGTAAATAAAACATGCAATAGGTGCATAAAATTGAAACAAACATAATCAATGATGCCATTAACTAAAACAAACTTGAAGATGATGATGATGTTGATTATAATTAAAGTATATTATAATAGTACTGTAGCAGATATTGTTATATTTAAATCATTGACACTGACCAGTATAGAGCCAAATGATGATGATGATGATGATAATGATGATGATGATGATGATAATGATGATGATGATGATGATGATGATGATGATGATGATGATGATGGTGATGATGATGATGACGTTGACGACGACGACGACGACGACGATGATGATTGACACTGACCAGTATAGAGCCGAATGTTCTCCTGGCTACAATCAGCCTCTGCCACAGCTCCAATGACCTTGTGGTCACGACACCAGCGCAGAGGTCACCATGACCTGAGAGGAACTTCGTTCTGTAAGAACAGATTTTAATTTGTAATTATCCATGATGATATCTGTCACTGTTATTACCAGATGCCTTATGCTGTTTAGTTATTTATCCATTTTGCCTGTCCTATGGATGTACGAAATGTTAATCTCTCTTTTTTGAACCGGATGTTAAATTCTTATTGATTGATTGATTGATTGTTTGGTGTGTCATATAATCTATGAAGTTAAATTCACCTACGGTAGGATCGATTAGTTAATGGTTAACTATAACCGTGCAATGATTGTGTTAATAAAGAAAAAACTAACCGCTTACTGTGAATGTCGTAAGAAGTGACTAAGTTATAAATATACCTGAGTAAGGTATAAACTAATGTAATGCTTTAGTTTTAGAAAATTAAATGCTTAGCTAAATTTTTATTTAAACAAATAAATTTTATGTTACTTTTAAAATTATAACAAATTTGCGATATGAATGGACTTTTCATATAATAATAAAAATTGAGAAATCAGTTGCCGTTAGAACTATTTTATTATTGTTTATCGAACAACAGTTAAGATTAGCCGTATTACGCGCTGTGTATGGAGAGATCGATTCCATATTTAAGAGGTTTCTGAAGCAGAGGACTGGCGAATGTGCCATCAACCATCGTGACCACTCCACGTTCTCTCAGCTCCATGGATAGTTCCCCCAGACCTTCTAGGTCCAGTATCGTAATCAGTGGATTACCCGGAGTCTCCGCGAATATCACCTAATTCAATCAATCAATTAATATCAGTCAGTCAACCAATCAATAAATTAACTGGTAAATCAATGTCTCAGGCTGTCAATCAATTACTCCACCAGTCAATCACCAGTTACTGACTGGTGAGTCAGTCCACCAATCAATTTGCAATTTACATCTGCTTTGGCGGCCTCGTTAAAGTAGGTCTCGGCTGACGAATTACAATACTTTAGCTAAAAATATTAAAACTGACGAATTAATGAATGAATCTGTGTAGGCCTAATTAGTCTTGTCACGTAATGATTCACGAAGAGAAATATACATTCAAAGGACTAAAAAGTTATCAGATAAAAAGAAAGTAGCAAATACTAACGAATATCTGCTACCAAACCCTACAGATTCACATTTTGGTCGGCAGTTCATCTAGAGCTTACAAGATAGGGAGTTTTCTCAATGAGATTATTTTATTATGTTTTACAGAATCTAATCTGCGGCGGATAAGAAACCTACGAGTGAAAGAAGTTTTATAAATAGGCACGTATCGGCACCGGGTGTCGTTTAGTACGGGGTGAGAATCGAAACCACTTCAACTAAATCAACGACCACTATCGATGGTACTTATTCGATTACAAAAATATTGCGTAACCATCGTCCTAAGTGATCTATCGAAATGTAACTGGTTTCAACCTTGCTTAGAACATTCTACAACATGCTTAGAACATTCTGGAATATGCTTAGAGCATTCTAGAACATGTTTAGAACATTCTAGAACATTTTAAGAACATTTTAGAACATGCTTAGAACATTATAGAACATGCTTAATTAAAGCATTTTAGAACATATTTAGAACAGTTTAGAACATCCTAGAACTTGATTTGAACTTTCTATAACATTTTTAGAACATTCTAGAACATTCTTTGAACATATAAGAATTCCATTACTAGATGGTTGGTACTGCAATATGAGTATGGCTTAACCTAATGTTGTGCTTTCCTGAGTGGTAGATTTTTTGGATTTTTAAACAACAAATGAACTGTGGTTAACTAATAACATACTTAACTCGAAACTAAACAAATAATCAGGAAAAAGGTTACCACAAAAGAGCCTAAGCTCCGTGGGGTAATGCACAACAGTAGCAACTATAGAGAATAAAAATACGCTTACTATTTTAGGTTTATTACAGTTTTGGGTTTACCCTAATGTTAGAATTACCTTTGTATTGGAATTACCTTAGTATTGGAATTACCTTAGTATTGGAATTACTTTAGTATTGGAATTACCTTAGTTTTGGAGTTACCTTAGTATTGGAATTACCTTAGTGTTGGAATTACCTTAGTGTTGGGCTTAATCGCCTTTCTGTAGCCCTCAATGGTTCCGCCATCGACCTTACTGACATCAACGCCTAGCGGTACAAGAACGTGGTCAATGATCTCTAGCGTACAGTTCTGTACCGGGTTGCACACCAGCTGTACCAATAACAGAAACAATATGCGTACAGTTCTGTGCCGGTTTACATACCAGCTGTACCAACAACAGAAACAATATGCGTACAGTTCTGTACCGGATTGCACACCAGCTGTACTAAGTTGACTTCAGATAAATTCCATGTTCAGTGCTTTCTGGTATTAAAGTATTTCTTTCAGTTACGTTAGTTGTTGGATTGATTGAATGTTAGTTTGATTGATTGATTGCTTTATTGGTCGATTGACAGATTGAGAAATTGATTGGTTATATGCTTGTGAGACTTGTAAGTTTACTGATTAATCAATTAATTGATTTATTCATTGATTTATTCATTGATTGATTGGTTGAATTAGTGTATGATTCAGTTATTAAAATGAGTGAATCAGTGAATGAACGAACGAATTAATAATGACAGAACGAATGAAAGAACAAACGAATTAATGAATCATTGATTGATTGGAAAATTTATTGATAGACATTTCGCTTTGATTAGTTTATTGATTGATTGATTTATTTAATTATAGATAGGTAGGTAGGTAGGTTGGTTGATTGGTTGATTAATTGATTGGTTAGTTGGTTGGTTGATTGATTGATTTATTGATTTATTGATTGATTGAATGATTGATTGATAGCTAAATAGTGCAGAATATGTCAGCACATACAATATTATCTCCAGCACCGAGGAAGCACAGAAATGACGTAGCTATAGCAGCTGTTCCGCTGCTGAACACCAGTGACCCCGCCCCCTGCTCTAGAAGATTGACAGCTGCCTCCACAGCCTCACAGGTGGGGGAGTTGTCTCGCATATAGGCGTAGCCTCCCTGTAAAGTATCAAGAAACACTTTTATATTTTCCCGCCAAAATCTTAGACAATCAACAGTCTATAACTAATAACAAATTGATCTGTAGTGATATGTGCTGTTGTGGACGTCCCTGATATCATTCCTGGATGAGGAAATGGACGTTAAACACTTATTATTTATTATTATTATCATTAATCATGACTAATAGTAAAGGTTTAACATCCGTTTCCTCATCTAGGGATGATGTCAGGGACGTCACCCACAGTACACATCACTACAGATCAATTCACCCAGACCAATCTGCAAAAGAAATATGCTGAGGAGAAGTAAGATCCTAAACGAAAGCCAGTCCGGCGATCAAAAAATGGTCAAGTAAGATTGATTGTGTCTGTGGTGGGAAAAAGTAAGTCTTAAGCTTGCTAGAACAAGTTGAAGGAGAAAAACAAGAGCGACGATTAGCAGGTAAAGAGTTCCAACTATCATATATCGTACTACATAAATATATGCTGCATAGTATATTTAAAATTTGTACATAATATAAGTTATAAAATTCTAGTCAAATATATAAGCTATTATACAATTAGGCCTTAAACACAATTTTAAAGCATACAATAAAAATATGAGTTCTTGACCTCACCGTACAGTCTCTGACAGTGTACTAGTGGTACGCTTGAGTTCTAGACCTCACAGTACCGTCTCTGACAGTATACTCGAGGTTCGGAAATAGACGTTAAACTTAACTTCAGAGCTTCATTCAACCTTCTATATGCGAGTAACGCCTAGAAACTGTTTTTATTTTTCTCTTCAGCAAATGTTTTGTCAGATCGTTTGGGTTGAATAGATTTGTAGTGACACGTGATGGGGGGACCTACCTGATATCATCCTTGTATGAGGAAACTGGCGCTAAACCTTTATTTATTATTATTATTATTATTATTAGTATTATTATTATTATTATTATTATTATTTTAATTGCCTTGGGCTGTATAAGGCCCTGGGCTAAAATATAGGATAAAAGATCGAAAGACTTTATTTAATTAAAAGAAAGATGAAAAATATTTAAAATAGTTCCTCTACGCTGTGGGAGGCCGCATTCGCCAATCTGCCCCGAACGCGTACAACATTATTATTATTATTATTATTATTATTGTTATTATTATTATTATTATTTTTAATGCCCCGGGCTGTAAAGGGCCCTGGGCTAAAAATTAAGATAAAAGAGACTTTATTTAATTAAAAGTTTTAAAAAAGCGATTAAAATAATTCATCTGCACTCTGGGAAGCCGCTTTAGCCAAAGTGCCACTGAAGCAGACTGCATTGAATCGCTGGAGAGCAATAGACAGTCGCTGCCACAGAAAAGATTTTTCGCGCTTATCACCAGTAATGGCGCTGGTCCTCCTGCCTATTTCGTCAATAAAGTCTGATGCGAGAGAGTTGATGGGCCCCAGGGTCTCAAAGGCAATAGGCATGAAGATATTATTATTATTATTATTATTATTATTATTATTATTATTATTATAGTTATTATTATTGTTGTTGTTGTTATTATTGTTATTATAACGTTGCGCAGATAGTTATTGGAACGTTCATCGTCCTTGACCTCATTTAGTCGCTTGATTCGTTTGTGACTAGTTAACTCATCGATGAATTGGGTCGCTTGTTATCACGAATGAGGTCAGGACGCTGCTGCTATCTCTGAATTGTTTTAACTATCACACGATATGTTCCACTTGTGTGTTGACGCTCTATTGTGGTGTAAAGAGCTTATGTATAATGAGATAAAATCGATTAATATAGTGTTTTCTAGTATACCGCTTTATCGTATCAACTAATTGGTGTTAGGGGAGAGATAGTACCAGTAAATTTATCCGTGTTGTCACCGGGATGCTGAAAAATAGACCAACTGTGGACTGCAAGTGTCTTAAAAGGTGAACAAAATACTACGATCCAAACCAACGGCATTTGGTTGATGAGCGCCAGGGCTCCAGAAATTGCTACAATTTTTTTAAACGAACGGAGAAGTTTAATACCGACCCTAGCTAAACGGAGATTCAAAGGAAGAAGAAGAAGAAGATGATGTTGATGATAATGATGATGATGATAATGATGATGATGATAATGATGATGATGATGATGATGATGATGATGACGATAATGATGATGATGATAATGATGATGATGTTAAGGACGAGAGTTATGGGAGAGTGACCCAAGACGCCCAGTCTAAGGAACAAATTCCTAGAACAATCATTATATTCACATAAGCATAAAATTGAGGCACACATTCAACTTATATGAAACAGTGTTGTTTATGGACTATTCTAGAAAGCACTGTTGGACATATTAATGACGTAAGCGTCACGATGTTCTTAAAAGGGGTACCTTAAAATCCAACTTGGGATCGTACGGTACTAAAACCGTACTATAGTACGACACCCCACTAAGTTGCGATTTGCGTCATAGGCCAAATGGTGAAGACTCCCCTGACACACCTTGTGAATACCGTTATGCAATGTTATGTATAAAAGAGCGAAACCTTTTTATGAATGTCGGCATATTGTTGGACACTGTCTAGTCTGTAGGTGGACGAATGGACTATAGGCTGAGCTATAGGCTCCCCATAGTCAAACTCCTTAAATCTCCTCGTATAAACACACTTTGTCTGATCTGTGACGTCATCATGAGAGATACCATTGACCTTCATGTCAAGGTTAGACCTGGCAGGATGCCAATGCTCGCTGTTTAAATTAAAAAACAATAAAAACATCTATAATTTGTTCTGACCAGTCAAACGTCAAATAGTAAATGACCAGCTTGAGAGACGTTATACATATATATATACAGTAGCAAAATTGATATAAATAATTAAATATTAGCTTTGTATTTACCTGATTTAATGATACATTTACTTAATAATTAGCAGTCTGAAGCTGAGAAAATCAGAGAAAAATAACAACCAACGTAATTGCATCTGCAATAAATTTATGAAAATTTATAAACTATGGCACGCCTATATTCCGGGATAACAACTACAGTTAAATGAGTAATGCTAAACCGATAACTAACATAGTTGAACTAATCATCTTGATGATCTTGTGACCGCTAGAGCATTTATATTATTAAAACAAATCGAAATCTTTACAGTAATAAAAACAAATAATTATTATATACTTGCAGAAACCATCATAGTTTCATGAGCCCAATTCGATGATTTTCCGTTAGCGGAAAAATAAAAATTATAATAACTGTTACAAATTGATGTTCAATTCGTCTCACTTTAATTTCGTCATTTAATGTCCTTTAATTTAACAGTTTTTCGTTTAGTATAGTATCGATATATATAAAGGAGAAATATAAATGAGAAAATGTAATATAATTTAAAAATCTTACCACATTGTTTTCGATTAGTCTTCAAACTGGAGGAAATTTAAAGTAAAATTGTAATTTCAGTTAGCAAGCTGAGAAACTGATTTGATTATTTAATGATCTCCGCTGAGATATCTTGGCAAATAAGTAAAGAATTGCTAAAATGGAAAAGTAATTAAAATTATTCTACCATTATCTATCAAGTCGCTTTTCTCCGCAGGCAACGTAAAGTCAAAGTGGCTAGTAATAGACGCTTATATATGCTACTAACCACTACGCTAGTTATTAGCAGGACACATATAATACGGATGACGTGTAAAGTAGACAATAGTCATTGACGCCTGAGAGATTTTTTTGGATAATTTTATCAATCTCAAAGACACCGACATATCTCACAACTTTCAATGATCTTTGAAAAAACAACTCGGTAATAATATCTATTTATATAGATATCTCCAAGCTTTAGAAGATATTTTACTAGAACCAATCAGTCGACAATTTATATTAAATATTGTTTTAATAAAAGCATCCTACAAATATTCAGGATTTGACTAGTGATTTGATTTGACCAGAAAGAAGGACAGTTTCAATAGTCTAAATGATCTAATACCTCTTCTTCTTCTTCTTCATTGCACTGCCAAGTGGCAGGTTCAAGGTACATATTCATACTCAAAGTCTGTTATCGCTCCATAACAGCACTCCTTAGATCAACAAGTTAATCCCTTCACAAAGTCTGTGCCTTATCAATACCTTATGTAGCCTATACATTGGGAAAAGTATGCCTTCTGAGGTGGTTTTCCGCTGCCTTCCTCAGTTAGATGGATTAATTATCATTTAATCCTGGGGGAAAATATTTCAAGGTGAGGTGGGTCACCTCTCGCCATCCTCAACTCTTGCCTTTAGTCGCCTTTTACTTACACGTGGCAGATTGTTTACGTTGCCCTATTCTGCAGTGGTCCCACTATACCCGAGCACAACACGGGGTACTACCATAATCCAAATATTCTTAAAATTCAAGTGCCATCCACCAGCATACATTCGACCCACCAGCATACATTAGACCACCAGCATACATTCAACCATCTGTATACATTCTCACTTGAAGCACAGGATGTCTTGATGAAGGTCTACTTAAGAATTTAAAACATAATTTAATGGATAAATCATTGGTATAATTTTCGGCTGTTATTATGAGTCATTCTCTTTGTAACAACAACAACAACAACAACAACAGTAACATCGACAACGAGACTGACACTGTTGTTAATGACAACATAAGTGCTATGACATCATGGCCTATCAATCGATCAATCAATCAATAAATCAATCAATTAATCAATAAGGGATAAGGGTTTAACGTCCGCTTCCTCGCCATCAGGCAATGTCAGTGACATCTTTTGTATACTCTGTACAAACAGGCGTCAAACACCACACTATGACAACTGAGTAGGCCTGCACAAGAGAAAGTAATCAATCAATCAATTCATCAGGAATACAGTCAGAGTCAACCTCAAGCTTTTTGGAGATATCTCAATTAAATATAGAGATATACAAATAATAAGAGAGATAACCTTGAGGTCTTAGCTAAGAAAGACGTACTGTTTCGATATATGAAAGAAAAAGATAAGCGGGAAGCAATATAGATTAAAAATAAAGACGAAGTTAGAGCTTCGAGATTTTCTAGTATACTTGAGGTCAATTATATCTCAACTAAAAGTTAACCAGATAAATTAAAAAGCCCGTTGCTAAGCTTGACATTTTACTATCTTGAAAAATTTGGTAAAAATTTATTGCAGTGTAGCAAAAGTACTGCATAAAATTACCAGAGTGTTTCATTAATGGAATAGAGAGAGTGACAAAAACCTTTTCTTCGGGGGATACAGTACATCGTACATCTTCACTACTTTCTAAGCAACGCTCTCTCTCTTTCTCTCTCTCTCTATCTCTCTGTCTCTCTCTGTATCTCTGTCTATCTCTGTCTATATATATATATATATATATATATATATATATATATATATATGTGTGTGTGTGTGTGTGTGTATATATATATATATATATATATATATATATATATATATATATAATTATAAGCAGAATATCCAAAAAATAATGGTATATCAAAGTAATTTAAAGATCCACATGTGTGGACATTAAGAGAAAGACGGAAGATAGAGATGAGTAAGATAAGTAAGATGAGTAGACGCGTTATATACCATGGACCTGCCAGTAGGTAGTGCACTAAGAAAGAGAGAGGGAGAGAGAGAGATAGGCTATATATGATCCTTTTACATAATCAATTTTACTGTTATTACACTCAATCAAATCAACCAAAAAAGAAATTTTGTACGAGGCAAATGTTTTCTGAGATCATTTGTCACTTAATCCTTAGCTGCCATTACATTGTCTCCTATTGGGGCTGAGACGGTGGTTTTGTTGGCAAGTTGTTCCACAGCGGATCAGTAGGTGCTGGGTTCACACTCAGTGCTCTCTCCGCCACTGACTTGATATTCGAGCAGAAAACTGACGTTAAACTAGGCTTTATGTTCAGTCCTTACTCTTCAAGTATATTGCAATTTTGGTTTAACTTGTATTAGGTTCAACTTATAAAGGAAATTTTGAAGTAGACTATGTATCCGAATTGAAATCCACATCCTAGTTCTATATAGTATGTTGGCGAGGGGATAGGTAAAATATCCGTGGATTATTCCTCCCTTCCCGTCCAATTTTAGATGACTCAGATTCCTTACCCCCTTGTTTAATTTTTACAAATACCATCATGATAGACTTTACTATCTAATCTTCTAACGCCTCGCTTTAAATATAGCCACCTTTGTCTCAATTTCGTTATTTATTAGACAAACTTTCGGTATCACAATCAAGCTCTATCACAACTCTAGACATACTGATACGTAGTCAGAAACCATATCGATCAGGCCACCTGTTAACAAACAGCTGTTCAATTTAATTATATTATCCAGGATCTTATGATCAGTCAATCAGTTTACTGACTGATTGACTGATCATAAGATCCTGGATCTTATGATCAGTCAATCAGTTTACTGACTGATTGACTGATCATAAGATCCTGGATAATATAATTAAATTGAACAGCTGTTTGTTAACAGGTGGCCTGATCGATATGGTTTCTGACTACGTATCAGTATGTCTAGAGTTCAAATATTTGAACAGATTTTCTGTATTCTGAAATTTGCACAGTTTTGGACCTTCTTTTTGCTCATCGCTTTGTCTCAATAGTTCTGAATGTTGTCATAGACTACAGTAGCACAGTAATTGTTGTTATATATTGTTATAAATTCAGGGCTCTCTCGTCACAGATATGCATTCGAGAGATAAAACTGGTATTAATGAGGCACCGGTTGTGGCCTTTGCCACTAGGCTACTTAATCACCTCTATCCTGGAACTACCCACTGCTGGAGCCATGGCGATGTCGATAAGATACTCGACCGCGGATCAGTATGTGCGGGGTTCAAATCCTGGGCTCGCCCGTCACTGACATCGCTTTCGAGTCAGGTAACTGACGTTAACCTTAGCTTTTAGCTTTTTTACTTTTATCCTCATATGTCGCTACTGTGGCATTTTGCATAGAGCGCAGCTTCATAAGTAGATTTATTGATTGATTGACCAAAGCGTGATAAGCTATAAAACGATTCATTATCACCTCCTGACATTTTTAATATTACACGTCGCTAAATATTAATTCATGCCAATCACTGTTACATGTAATGTCTGTCAGGATATTGCTGCAAAATTAACATTTAAACTATAAAATATACACCAAAATGTCAACGCTTTAGTTAAGTGAGGTTTGCAAAATAAACTGATAATTATTAACAGGAAAGCTCGCGGCAATGAAACAACACACAATCTGCTATCAGTTATAGTAAAGTAAATGTTAATAAATTAATGTCTATGTTGATTAAAAACGGGCTTCAGTTAGGCGTATTCACTAAATGAAATTATAAAACACTTATTAATTCAAATTATCAATTAAATAATCATTTCATTTACTCTTTTGCAATTAAACTACTAGAAAATATCTTAAGTGATTAATTAATTAATGAAATAAATACTTATTTACAAAATTTTCTATTAACGGGTTCGCTGAACTCCTTAGCAGGGACATGAAGAAATTTAGACAGAATTCACAATGGAAAAATCATAAAACATTAAAATCTTATATTTACTTTTAAATAATTGTTCACATTTAAACTGCTCTAGCTATGAAATATTTATTTATGTAATAATACTAATAACTACTAATATTTATTAAATGTTATTTTCTAATCCCGACCCTAGTTAAACTGGGATACATGGGAAGATTATGATTTAATAAATTTACTTCTCTAATGCTCTGAGATCAGTCTATTGTAAGACAAAACGAACGTTAAATCACTGTTTGATTGATCTTCAGAAGCCAGTCATGCTCTAGCTCACAATTACGTACACGTAATTATAATTAATTACTATACTAATTATTAATAAGAGTATAATTATTATTCAATAAATCAAAAACAACAGAAAAGCGGTCAAGGCATGGCTTAGACATCATCGTAACTCAGAGTAAGAAAAATTAGGCATCACAGAATATTGCTCGCTGCTGATGCTGCCTTAAGCCCTTTCAGTCTTAGAGAAATTAAATTAGCAATCGTTGAGGTGATATGACAGAAAACAGCACTAATTAGTTAGCTGATTCTATTCAATATTCTATTAGTATATTCAATAGATTTTATCTTACAGTTTGCATATAGGCCCATGTTAAATATCTTAATCTACCGGAAGAGCAAAGTTAATCCAGATTAATGTTAATCCAATATATTTCTTGGTCGGCTAACAGGCAGCATAACGCAATAAGCTTGTAAATTTGTGAACGAATTAATGATAAACATAGAATAGTGAAACACTGATATGTAGATACACATTTTGATATATTCCAGTGATAAAAACAAGTGCTAAAATCTCATTGATACGCTTTACAAGCCAAGATTTCTTTTTAGGCACGTCATGGCATTAAGACACTCAGCAAAAGAAAAAGAAAACAAAAAATTGTTTAACAAAACCAACTAGTGCAATCATTGGTAAATACAGAATTAAGTTTATTGCTTTTGCCAAATTTATGACTTTTGTAAATCTATATAGTATATATATATATATATATATATATATATATATATATATATATAATATATATATATATATATACATATATATATATATATATACATGTATATATATATTTAGTATATATATATATTATATATATATTATATATATTTTATATATATATATATATAATAGGGCACTGCTTACTGGCAGGTCCATGGTACATAACGCCTCCATGTATATATATATATATATATATATATATATATATATATATATATATATATATATATATATATATATATACATTACATTACACAGTCAATGCAGTCATTACTGATTGCATTGTAGATTGTCGAAACTACACAAAACATATTTTTCAAATTGATCAAGATAAAGACAGACTAAAACATAGAGATATGCTAACGATAAGATGACCGCAGAATTGCCAAGAGCTAAATAATAAAAATAGCCATCGACACTCTGGTACAATCTTCTTCCTACAAAAACCAACATCACAACCTGTGCTGAATGATCGAACTTAACAGAAAGCTAGTGTGGAAGGTTAATCATAGGTACTATGTAGTGGGAGGGGTCATCAAAGGTAGCATAAGGACTTCAAAACAGTGGCAAAATGTTGATTATAATTATTTCTTAAGTTCAACACGAGTTCCTACGGTAAACCTACTTTATACAGGGGCCTTAGACTTAGCAAGCATCATTTACACTACAAAATGTTAGCTTTCAATGTATATAAATTTTCAATCCAAATAAAACAATTGCTGTATATTTGTAAATATTATGGATTGTGAATTTATAAAAGACTTAAACTATTAAAAAAGAGCTGAAGGAAAATACAAATCGCAATCATATAAAAGCATTCATTAGTTTTTATTTTCCATGTGACGTTATTTTTCAATACTTACTCGCTAATCGCTACAAAATTACAATATAAACATTTTACAAAAATATTGTTAACCTCTTCAAGAACAGCAGGTAATAAATAGTTACATATCTAGCTAAATCATCATCATCATCGTCTTCTTCCCTTAAATCCCAGTTTAACTAGGGTCGGTATACGAATAGACCTTCTCCAATTAAACTAAATATAAAAATTAAATCATTTGAAATAAAATTCTTCCTCTAAATCTGAGAGCTCACATCTGCATTATTTTAAGGCACTGGTTAAGAAACAGCCAGAAGAAAAAAGTTTATCATTACGCTACAAAAGTATGTCTTAAGGTTGGAGAGTAAGAGAGCACCATGAGCAACCTAAGGCAGCAACAGATCAGTTTAAAATGAATTGAATTGTTCACAAATAAATCAAATTAAACAGACACGATACACTGCATTACGCTTACACTGCAAAATACGTATTATGTAGGTTACTTCCCAGATAAGTACGTTACATATCAGGCAAGTACGTTACTTATCAGGTAATTATGTTAATAATTGTAATCAGGTAGGCTAAGTTACCAATTAGATCATCAAACTACGAGAGATAGGATATGCGTATCAATATCTGTAGCAGCAAAAGAAAACATCTAATGCATATCTAAAATAATGATTACTTGCAAAAATAACACAGCAGACGGCAAATGAAAGAAAATAAATGTCAAACCATTGACATTACGAGGCTTTAAAGTTGCATAAACTGTTTTACTCTCACTTGTCTACGAATAAAATAGCGAGCAGAGAATAAAAACTGAGCATAGTGGATGTAGATTACAATCCAACATAACAATCAAACATAATCCGCACCATTTATGATGTGAAGCTGACAGACCAAGAAAAGCAGAATGCATCAGTCTATATTAAAAAGTAAACTGGCAATATTATAGTGAAATGATCAACTATTTTTATGTAAACCGTTAGGCAATTTAGACCATATTCCGTGTAACCAGTCCAGTGAACGTCCGAGATTTTACACTCACATTAGCGCGTCTGGGATTCGAACCCGTGAGAGTTCAATTCACCTCAGCTCAGGATCTGTCACTTAAAACCTCATCACGTTACCCCAACGCTATTGAAACACTCAACATTAGTGTAAAAAATTTACTCATCTTAAAACAAACAACGGCTTTGAAGTGTTTATGTTATCATATCAACCAATTAAATCTATGTGCAATTTCATCCCATATCGTAGTTCTTGATAGTGCTACACAATCTGCATCCATCATCTCTTCCAATTACCGGTCAATGGCATGTCACATCCATGACAACATCTTACAATCTGCGGTGTCGCTCCCCAGTGAGAACCCCCTCGATCAATTAGGTGACTCCAGCACAAAAAATAAGATTTAAAGAACAGCCTAGAGCTTGGAACGATACTACTTCTCAAGTGATTTCTCATTTGTTTGTAATAGACTTTTAGAAACACTGTTTTTACTTATTAATAGATTAAAGAAACAAGATTAAATAAAAGTAAATATATATATACATATTATATATATATATATATATATATATATATATATATATATATATATATATATGCGGTGTCAATTGGCCACCCCATCAGAAATTAGTCCTTTATCAATTGGTAAAAGTTTGTTTTGAAAATATTAACAATAGCCTGAGATATTCAAACTTTTTGCATGTGTAATCTTTTTTTTTACTCACCCTGTATATATATATATATATATATATATATATATATATATATATATATATATACAGGGTGAAAAAAAAAAGATTACACATTACACATTTTTTTACTCACCCTGTATATATATATATATATATATATATATATATATATATATACAGGGTGAGAAAAAAAAAAGATTACACATGCAAAAAGTTTGAATATCTCAGGCTATTGTTAATATTTTCAAAACAAACTTTTACCAATTGATAAAGGACTAATTTCTGATGGGGTGGCCAATTTTCATCCATTTTGGTACATGGATTGTCCAGTTATGCAAGTTTCAGCAGAGCGATCCCCATTTTTACCTAAAAATGGCGTTTGCTACAACGGTAAGGGCAGATTGCACTTCATTGACGAAAAGGTAAAGGTGAACTCTCAGTATTACGTCAACAGTTTGCTTCCGGAACTGTTTGATGATTGCTAAGCTCTTCTACCAACTGGTTTCATCTTTCAGCAGAATGGTGCTCCGGCTCATGCATCTCGTCATGCACAGGAATGGATCAGCGAGAGAAACCCGGATTTCATCAAGAAGAATGAATGGCTTCCATACTCTCCTGATGTAAATCATCTGGATTACCATATCTGGGTAACCATGCTTCATTTCTATCAGAAACACCAGCCGAAGCCTAAAAACAAGACAGAACTGCAGGAAGTGCTACAATCATGGAGAAAGTGCCCCAAGTTAGAATCAACAAGGCTGTCTTAGTATTCCGAAGGCGACTGCAGTCCTGCGTAGCAGCAGGAGGAAAGCATATCGAATAGTCAGTAATGCTAGCAGATACAACTGGTTCTTTCTGAACCACCACAACGACCCTTTTCAAGGCTAAAAATAAAATAAAATATATATTTACAGTACGTTCAAAAATGGTGGGTTGTTCTGCTGAAACTGGCATAACTAGACAATCTATGCACCAAAATGGATGAAAATTGGCCACCCTATCAGAATTTAGTCCTTTAGTATGTGGTAAAAGTTTGATTTGAAAATATTAACAATAGCCTGAGATATTCAAACTTTTGCAGGTGTAATCTTTTTTTTTACTCACCCTTGTGTGTGTGTTTGTGTAAACACAAACACACACACACAAACACACAGTATTCATACAGTCAGCATACATCACGTAACAACTGCAGTGACATAACGGTGTACAATCAGTAAATCTGCCTGCCATGTAGTAAGTCAACAGGTCGACTGAGCATTAATTGAAATAACACTAGGGTGCAAATAAGCTTCAAATATGGCATTCCGTTATTTAAGAATAGTATAAAAACAAGGCCAAACAATTCCCGTGAATATAAAATCTCATTATGAGAGAATAGCAGAGTTAGACTGTCGAGAGAGAGAGAGAGAGAGAGAGAGAGAGAGAGAGAGAGAGAGCAGTAAGCGTTATAATCAGCGTCGTTATCGCTGCAGACGTTTATATCTTTAAGTTTACTTCCTAAACGTTCTCCAAGTTCCAGTTAATTCTACCTAATAAATAATTGTCACTATCCATGATTCTAGCCTCTGCTAACCCTCATTCTCTCAAAAACAGATCAACATCTTCCTTCCTTCCCCCAAGACTTACAGAGGCTGCTTCCAACACGAGCTCTTACCCCCAGATCTACAGGGGCTGTTTACCCCCTACAGATCTATAGGAGCTGTTTACCCCGACAAATCTATAGGGGCTACTGCCCCCACAAATCTACAGCGAGTGTTTCCACTCCCCACAGATATACAGGGGCTCTTACACCCCACAGACCTATAGGAGGCTCTCACCCCCAAAAGATCTACAGGTGTCAATATCCCCAGAAATCTACAGGGGCACTTACTCCTACAAATCTACAGGGATTTTTACCACCCACAGATCTATAGGAGCTTACCCCCACAGATCTATAGGAGCCGTTTACCCCCGAAAAATCTACAAGGGTTCTTACCCCCCCCCCACAAATCTACAGGGTTGTTGCCACACCCACAGATCTACAGGGGGTGTTTTGCCACAACCCACAGATATAGAGGGGGTGTTTTGTCACACCCCACATGATTAGGGCAGATCGACGAGTATCTGGACGTAAGTGACGGGGAAGAAGCCGACCTGACCCCTCAGCTCTCCCTCAATCCAATTTTCATCTGTACACAACACAGCAACATATAATGCAGTACTACAAACTGTCCCCTCAGCTCTCCCTCAATCCAATTCTCATCTGTACACAACACAGCAACACATAATACAATACTACGACCTGTCCCCTCAACTATCCCTCAATCCAATTCTCATCTGTACACAACACAGCAACACAATACAGTACTACGACCTGTCCCCTCAGCTCTCCTTCAATCCAATTCTCATCTGTACACAAGAACACATAATACAATACTACGACCTGTCCCCTCAACTCTCCCTCAATCCAATTTTCATCTGTACACAACACAGCAACACATAATACAATACTACACCCTGTCCCCTCAGTTCTCCCTCAATCCAATTCTCATCTGTACACAACACAGCAACATATAATACAGTACTAAAAACTGTCCCCTCAGCTCTCCTTCAATCCAATTCTTATCTGTACACAACACAACAATACAATACAATACTACGACCTGTCCCCTCAGCTCTCCTTCAATCCAATTCTCATCTGTACACAACACAGTAACACATAATACAATACTACGACCTGTCCACTCAACTCTCCCTCAATCCAATTCTCATCTGTACACAACACAACAACACATAATACAATATAATACGCTATACATGACACTCTCTTAGTGCACTGCCTACTGGCAGGTCCATGGTATATAACGCCTCCAAACTTCTCTGTCTTCGGCTTTACTCTTCAAGTCCACATGTGAGTGGGTCTTTATATAATCTAACATACCTAATCTCGGCTTGGCTCTGCCTCTTTTTCCTTCCGTTCTACCTTCTCTGAACTCTTATAGACCTTCCCCCCTTACGATGTGTCCTATCCAACTTTTCTTTCTAATTCTTAATATATACAAGTATCAACTGTCTATCTGTACCAACTCTCTCCAGACCTTCCACTTCAGTAAACAACACTAATAACAACACTATACCAACTGACAGGTTACTGTGTGTAGCGCCATAGCACACAGGCTGTTAATGAAGCCATTAAAGGATTCTTAACTCAAAATAGAACGTAACCATGAGGCATGCCGAAGTATTCTGTGCTAACAATTTCAAGAAAATGTCTGCAAACTAAACGTAGGCACAAAAATCTAGAAACAAAAACACTAATACACATAATCTACAAAAGCCTGCTTTCAAAGTTTTTGTGCAATAGAGCAATTGGTATTTTATTTTATATTATTTTGCTTTCTATTCCATTTGACTATTTCCATGTGTTTGCTTTAATTTTGTATGGTATACGCTGTGTTAGGATCTAATAAACATATTTCTCTCTCTCCCTGTCTCTGGTATCTACAAAAAACGAAATGTTATAAAAAAAACGACATGTTATAAAATACTGAAAAAAGAGAAAAATAAGAGTATTAGACCGATGCGAGCAGTGAGGTTGATGATGTCCCCCTCTCTGAAGCCCAGTTCACCCTCGTTCTCTGGGTCAAAGTCATACAGAGCCTTGGCTGTAGGGAAGCCTCCTCCGTTAGCTGCGTGACACAACAACAACAGCATTGGGTGTTTAGGGCAAATGCCTAGATGTGAGTAGTTGAATGCTTAAATATCGACCTAATTAGTATCTAATTGTTTTATTTACAAAATTAATGATTAAATTATAAAGATTATGAATTATTTATATAGATAGTTGAAGTTTATATGTTTTATTTATGGATATAAGTAGAATTACATACTGCCGTTTACGAAATAAATTTCACTCAAGTAAGTCAAAAATGGATAGCATTACGTATAACGTACGCTACTTTAATGATTTTCAGTGGATTCAAACGAATCCACAAGGTTTAAAACTAACCAGTCCGACCTCTGGACCCATTAGGAAAATGGTTGACATTGAAAAATATTTTTAAAAAGAATCAAATTATAACTTTGAAATATTGAATTATTATTTTACAGACGAAACAACAAATTTAGTAATTTATAAATGTTTTACAAAAGAAACGTAATAAGCATTGGTTACTTAATTAATATCACAGCCGATTCAAGCTTCTAACAACAATTAAAAGTTCTGTAATGAACTTTATTAATTTGAGAGGGGGGGGGTCAAACTAGATTGCAAGTCTAGTCAATTGAAAAGAAAGCAATAGACATAGCAAGCATTTTAAATCATAGAGAGTTAGAAAATTAATAAATAAGATCTAGAAGCATGATTCTTATTTCACAAATGTTAACATACATTTTGCAATCAATAGCGAAGAACAAACGTTAATACACATGATACAGAACGTGAATTGAGATTCAATTCTATAAAATTAAAATTAAATATAAAATAAAAAAAGATTCAATAAAATTCTAAAACTTATATCCACATAGTAAAAAGTCTTCTTTTACAGTAGAATATTTGATACAATACTAAAGATAAGCAAAACAGCAACAAGTACAAGCACAATACAGCATTCACACTGGAATTATCTAATTTCTGTTGCGAATTGAATTAAATTAAATTGAGTTGAGGATATACATGTAATTTAGACGTTCAAACTTTGCTATGTTCAAGCCACATCACAGGCCTAACATTTAATTTGTTCATTTAACAAAGATATACAGTAGATAGAATAAACAGAGATCACACAGAACTATTTTGTACACTTGACTATAGAAGCAACAAAGGTAATAATGCAGGATTAGCATGCAGGATTATAGCTTAACTCTAGCTTCTGGCATTCTATCTCAGAGTATAGCGTCTTCTCTCTCTCTCTCGCTCTCTCTCTCTCTCTATATCCGTTTTCTTTCTAAAAACAACTTTAGAGCTCTTAAAGTTGGCTAAGTTTGCTTTGCTCAATCAATGGAAAATCTATATGTTATAATTTTTTCCATCTCATATTTCGATTCTATGTTAAATTTCTGCAAGCAACTGTTACATTTTCATGTTAACTGATGATATCTGTCATGTTGTTACAATCTGCTATTTGTCAGATTGATGATGGAAATAAAAGGAATAAGTTATTAACATTTCTCTCATTCTCTCACAATCGCTCTGGTTTTCTTATCTGTATCTCTCTCATGGGACCGATAGAATGGTATTGGGTTTGTTTTAATTAATTGCATCATTCATTATGTTTGTTGTAAGCTTGTGCTTTTATTTCTCTTTTTGTACACTTTATATGTATGCGACTTTACACTGAGGTTGTTGTCGAAATAAACATATCTCTCTCTCTCTCGCACTTTTTCTCCTTATCCTTCTTCCTCTCTCTCCCTCTCTCTCTCTCTAATTCTCTCATTTTCTCTCTCCCTCTAATTCTCTAATTTTTCTCTCTAGCTTATGCTACTTCTTACCGGCGCTACCGCGGGTAGATTTCTTGACTACAACGCTGTAGACGGGTTCTGGTTCATTTAAATTTATCAGATTCTGCACGACAGCTTTTTCAGCAGACAACAAGTTTTGTCAATAGATTTTAACATTAAATGAATAGACTTAGGTAAGATACAGACATACAGATTAAAAGACTCACTGAGATACAGACCTACAGATTAAGACACAATGATATAAGATCTAGACATATAAGACTCAATGATATAAGATTTCAAGTACATTACATACACACTTAAATGTATGCGTACATATATCTTTACTGAAATAAAAATTTCAGACAGGTTTGAGTCACATAATTATTGGAATCTACAGAAAAAAATAGAGAATGCTATATAACTGCAATTGCTCAATGACAGTAAAATCAATTCAAATAAATAATAGCGGGACACTGATCTAAAGATTATGAAGGTATTAGTTGTATAAAAACTATAACTGAGGAGCAAAAACCAAGAAAACAAATTTTTAAAAACTTCGTTTGACATTAGAGGCAGTAACAATGAAATTATCTTGATGATGTTTTAGTGCAAAATCATCCATACCGTTGATGCACCGCACAACTCACTCAAAATTAACATCTGCAGACTCTCAAAACATCGAACCAGTCAAAATAATACTGAATGGCTCAGGCAAACTACCATACTCTATCAGTTATCTCTCTCTTAGTGCACTGCCTACTGGCATGGCATATACCATACTCTATCAGTTATCTCTCTCAGTGCACTGCCTACTGGCAGATCCATGGTATATAAAGCCTCCACTTTTCTCTATCAGTTATAACTTTTCCTAATTCAGAAACTTAATCATAAGTTTGTTGAAGCAAACGTAACGTTTTTCCATCGGTTTATTGATTGATTGCCATTGTAGGCTATAATTTTCTAGTTGAAATTCATCCAGAAAAGTCTCTAGTGCAGCAGTTACACAACTGTTTCACCAGACACTAGAAATTTATCAACAATTGATAAACTGATTGATTGATTGATATATTAGTTGATTGATTAAGAAACTGACTGATTCACTGACTGACTGATTGATTAAAGCAGCACGAGAGCTAACCATGAGACGGTTTCTCAGCGGCAGCAGCAGCAGGAGGGTAGCCGGTGTTGGCGGCAGAGTGATAGCCGGAGCCTAGCGGAGCCGACTTGAAGTCAGACTGGGACATGTCGTAGGAGGAAGCGCCGCTGTAGCTGGGTGACCGGTCACTGATGGACGAGCCGGTAGAGCGGATAGACGTGGCTCTCTTGACCACGTGCTCGCTGCGTGGTCTCGACGCTGCTTCACTGCACCTAAGTGTGAAGAGTAATGACAGATAGGCTGTTTAACTGCACCCAAATAATAATAATGACGAATAGGCTGGTTCAATGCACCCAAATAATAACAATGACAGATAGGCCGTTTCATTGCACCCAAATAATAATAATGAAAGATAGGCTGCTGCATTGCAATCAATAATAATAGTGAAAGATAGGCTGCTTCACGGAACCTAATAAAAATAGTAATGGCAGGCAGGATGCTTCACTGCAACACCAAAATAATGCGCCATATATTATCCTTAAAAATAATTATTAATAAATATATGTAGCTAACTCTTCATGTAATAAATAGTAATATTCAGGTTCTACTTATTTTCATATTTGTGCATACTTATTATCATATTTTCATATTTATTTTCATATTTATGCTTTCATTACTTTGCGCTTTCCCTAAGGAACCATTTAATGGATTGTTTTGATATACTAATATCTTTTGAATAATTTTATTAATTCCGCATAGTTACACACATGTCATACGCATGTGCAGTGGACTTTCTCCTTTCTTAAGGTTATCATAATCATTATCCAGCCTAGCCGGGATAATGATTAACAATTTAAAAATTAAAAATAAATTAAACAAATATGAAATAGAAACTATCATCCTCCCTTAAATCTCAGTCTAACTGGGGTCAGGATACATGAATAAAATAAATCATCATCATCATCATCATCCTCCATTGAATCCCAGTTTAAATAGGGTCGGGATACGAATAGACTGTCTCAAATCCTCTCTGTCCTACACCACACCACCAGCCAATCCCCTATTTGACTAAATAAATAAAATAAATGATAGAAATATGAAATAAGAGTAGTAGAAGATGATAATGATTTTGAGATGACCTACTTTCGTCTGATGGACTCGAGCAGTGATTGCAGGATGTCCACTGACTGCTGGTAGTAGTTCATCTCAGACTCCAGGAATGAGGCTAGCTGTGATATCTGCTCCACCTGATCAATCAATCAGTCTATCAATCAATCAATCCATCTACCAGTCTATCAGTCAATCAATCAATCTATCTATCAGTCAATTAATCAGTCAATCAATCAGTCTATCTATCTATCAATCAATCAGTCTAGCTATGTATCTATTAATCAATCAGTCTAACTATCTATCTTTCTGTCTATCTATCTATAAATAAATTATCTATTTATCAATCAATCAATCACTCAGTCTATCTATCAATCAATCAATCAATCAGTCATTCAAACTATCAATATATTAATCAGTCAATCAATCGATCCATTATTTATATATTTTTCAATCAATCAATTATCTATCTATCAATCAATCAATCAACTGATCAATCAATAGGTAAATCACACAATCAATTAATCAATCAATCGAAAGCGTAACCAATTGTTTAAAAATACCGGTTTATAAGTTAGAATAGTAGCTAATTAAGCTACTAAGTACAATATTTATTCATATCACAATATACCAAATTTAAATCAACTTTGATACTAGGATATAGTAAAACACATACGTCATTCTCCAGTAGATTGTGCATAGCTGCTTCTGTCACCTCCTTACTTTCTTCAAACTTCTCCTCAGCTAATCTCAACTCTTCGTCTGTGACAGCTCCACCTGCATTCAACCAATTAATCAACAAAATCAGTCAACCAATGAACAAAATCAGTCACTCAATCAGTTAATCCACTGCTCAAACAACCCAACAATCAGTTAACAATTTTTGCACTCAAAAATGTGTATCATAAAAAAATCAGCGAATTAGTAAGTCAATCAATCAGCCAGTCAAACAATTAAGCATATGACACATCATTAAATCAATCAAGTAATCATTCAACTAATCAGGCTGCCATTCAATTAATCAATCAAGCAGTCAATCAAGTAATTAGGCACTCATAAAAACCAACAGTTAAACGATTCTATTTTAACTGAATTCAAAGTTACTCTTCAGTTAGAATTTTTTCTCGGTTGACTACGCATATAACTGCACAGGAAAACTACCATCATCCATGACAACATTAGACAGCATGCGAAGACTAATCTGAGGAGATTCAACATCCATTAAATGATGTTCTCCACATCATCACTGCAGATGTATGCAGCTGCTGCAGTCAATCACCGACTTCGCCGTTGGCTGAAGCCAGTGGCGAAGTCGGTGATCTTAACTATCAAACTTAATTATCATATTTATAAGTTTAAAATATTATCAAAAAGATGTTCACTTTGGATAAAGCCATTTTGTCATATCATCAAAGTAAGGTAAGCAACAGCTAATCAGAATCAATAATTACAAAGCGTACAATTTTTACTAAAACAATAGACAAATAGTCCCCACACAATAAACAACCACAACAAGTATACATCTAATCTTCGATTCCCCATGCTTTAGAATGAAGAAGTACTAAATGAGGATAGAATTACAAACGACTAATAGTAATAATAACAAAAATTAGAGTGCTACAGTCATTAATGACAGCATCGATCTATATTGAGATAATAAATTATAAATATAATATAATTTATAGTAAATTATAGATTATAAAACGATCTCAATCCACTCATGCTATCAAAAAAATTGGCACAACTTTTGGTAACATTTCAGGTTTTTAAGTATAAAGACAGATAATTCTTATTCTTAACCGAGTGTGGTATCAATCCAGATAAATGTAAAAGTCTTCAGGTTCATGGAGTGGGACGAAATAATGTAGCTAGAACAATGTATTTTCCTTTAGACATAATAATAGTAATAAACAAACTTAAGCCAAAAGCTCGATAATTCAAAAAATTATTGAAATTAGGTTTTCGATTACATTCAGGCAGGGGCTATATCCTCAAAAGAAATATAGCAAATAACGTTTTCAATAATCAACATGTAATGTAAATATGTATTGCCGAAATAGAAATGGCACAGGTAGGAAGCTTCTCTACATTTAATGAAAGCAACAAGCCAACAAAGCTCTAAAAAGATTTGATCTAATCACAATTTACTAATTTAGAAATTCAGAATTCCACCACGAGCTAACAATTTTAATATCCTATCAGTTAAACGCCAAAAGGAGCAACCAAAACTAACATCATTGCTAAATATCAATTCTATGTCGTACTTTAACCATTCAACCGTTGAAAATAGAATATCACAGCTCTGAGTAGTCCAATATTCCACTACTCGTTCAAATATAGATACTATTAGAATAAATAAACATGTAAAACCGTACAAAATATTCTAAATTTATGATATAATCCTATCTAAAACTATTTCACTGCAAGAACACTTAACAAAATAAATTTGAGCAAACTTTATAGCTATGAAGCAAAAACCAGAGAAAAGCCACCGTCTTTCTCTCAGATATCTGAATTAGTCGCTTCTAAATAACACTTGCATACTGCAGCCATTCATCATCATCATCATCATCGTCTTCATCATCATCATCATCATCATCTTCATCATCATCATCTTCCTTTAAATCGCAGTTTCATCAGGGTCGGGAAACGAATAGACTTTCTCCAGTCCTCCCTGTCCCACACCATATCATCAGTCGACCCCTATTTTTCATGTCCTTAATCACCTCATTCCACTGAGCCAACCCATCCCTAATCCCCTCATGCCAAATCCCCTCATCCTTAATCCCCTCTTCCCTAATTCCCTCTTCCCTAATCCCCTCATCCCTAATCCCCTCATCCCTAATCCCCTCATGCCAAATCCACTCATCCCTAATCCCATCATTCCTAATCCCCTCATCTCTAATCCCCTCAGCAGGCGACAGCTAATCTTTAAGCATAATTCTAGTACATGCTGATTGTAATTCAACATAAGCCTAATCACTACCCTCGACAAAGATAACTATTCGTTCAGTTATTATTGGATCCATGTAAATTTTTTAAAATATACTCATTATTTTCCATTTAAAAACAATACATTAGGAAACACTTTTAAACTGAAAACCTTAACCAAAGCATATATGAATAAAGATGCCAACAAATATAGAAAGAAAATGCACACTTCACACACTTACGTTCTGAAATATAAAACACAGCCATATAATGTAAATTACATAAAATTTTATCTCTGACAAAATGCTTTCATAAATAGCTAATAAATAATTACAATAATCATTGCTTAAAATATTAAAATAGCTTGAAATATAGCATAAAATTGAATGCAAATTGATAAAAAGACAATTACTTCAAAAAGACTGAGAGCAGAAATTAAAAATAAATAAACTCAATCCTCGATAGATAGAATCTATACAATGCGTAACTATGAAAACAACTTCAGAAAAAAGTGCAAATATTAAAAATGAAAAAGCAGGCATGTAAAAGTGCTAAACAAACATTTTACAAATTTGTCATCGGTTAAAAAACTCTCAATATTTGCTCAATTCTATAACAGTAACAGCAAATATTCAATACAAACTGATTTTCAATCACACACATACATTCTTGTTGTTAAATCAGTAGATCAGGACTAATACAGTCATCTAGAACTACATGGTTAACCGACTTCTACCATTTCCAGTTTCAGACAGCAAGATATTTTACCTAAATTTTGTTTGTATTTATAACATTAGCCTAGATGTCACAATAGCTGAAGCATCATAGAGATTGTGATTAATATTACATAATATCAGTAATATCCGCGGCAACACTTTCTGCTTCTGGTATAGTCAGGCCTTTTATCAACATATCACATAAATGAGATAAAATATCAACGTAGCTGTTCCACATCGTTTACGATCTAATATCAGTCAACGTACAGTCAACAACGTTCTCAACAGCAAAACAAAGATAGACCCATTTTATGCATGTAAGAATAAATGGAAACAAATAGAAAAATATTATAACAGTACATGCATAGTATATATGAACAGATACAAAACTAAAAGTTAAAAGAGTTAAAAACACAAAAGTTAATCAAAAAGTTAAACAAGCATCGATTCATAAACGAACCTTTTTGCTGTTTACGTCTCTTACAGTCGTAGTCTAATCTCCGGCCGCTCAGCTTCTTACGATGATGCTATGCAAAATAATAAAAAATAATGCAAAATAATAATAAATAATTCAAAATAATACAAATAATACAAAATAAACTGCCTTCAAACCAAATGCACTTTCTCTAAAGCTATTTCAACAGTAAGAAGTAAATATTTACTTAATAAAATAAAAATTCACCTGGTCAAGTTAAAGATGACAGTACGATAAATTGCCAAACTTATACACCTGATAAATTGCCAAACTTATACAATTAAAACTACGGTAACTATGCAGCAATTATTTAACTAACATTTTCAAAACAACTAAACGGTCGGTCAAAAACAGTAATATCTCAAAATAAGAACTAGTGCGTTCCAGTATAATGTAATAAATAATTGAATAAAGCCTTCTGACAGAAAAGCTTCAGATTAAGTCCTTAACGACCTTGAGACTCTTCAAACGACAAAAAACAAACATAACCTACAATAGACAATCAGCAGACAACATGACCTACAATAAACAACATGCAGACAACGTGACCTACAATAGACAATGTGACCTACAATAGACAACAGGCTGACAACGTGACCTACATTGACTTCCTTGAGATCTTTATCCTGCAGATGATGCAGGGGTTCAATGAAGTTCTGCTTAACGTTGTCCTCAAGCTGGTACTTCACCTCAGCTAACTGTTTGTACGACTCTCCACTCTCAACCAAGGCTTGTCCTGCACGTCCAGCAATCAATCAGTCAACTAATCAATCAATCAGTCAACTAATCAATCAGTCAGTCAACTAATCAATCAGTCACCCGATCAATCAATCAGTCAACTAATCAAGCAATTAGTCAACTAATCAATCAATCAGTCACCCGATCAATCAATCAGTCACCCCATCAATCAATCGGTCAACTAATCAATCAATCGGTCAACTAATCAATCAGTCAATTAATCAACCAATTAATTACTGAATTAATTAATAAATTACTGAATTAATAAATCAATTAACTAATATCAATTAAATAATAAATCAATAGATTTATTAAATCAACGGATAACTAGAAATTTACTGCCATCAATACTCAAGCTAACAGTTTTTTCGATTTCCACATTATGAACACCACTACCATACCATGCCACATGAACACTACTATGACCTCACATACCATGCCACATGAACACTACTATGACCTCACATACCATGCCACATGAACACTACTATGACCTCATATACCATGCCACATGTACAGAACAACGACATACCAAACAGAGAGTTGTTTCCCAGCTCTCGCCCGTACTTGATCATACAGTCACCCAGTTGCCCCTCCACCTGTGGATACAAGGAGTTGTTCGTCTGACCTCTGATCTTTGACAGAGTCTTCACCGAGGCCATTCTAGCGCGAGATGCTGCGAGCACATCAACCACAGTGCGGTGTAGACACTAGTGACTACTGACAAACAAAAAGCTAATGTTAACGTCAGTTTCCTCACTCGAAAGCGATGTCAGTGACGGGCGAGCTCAGATATATGAGGTAAGATATTCGACCCGAATCATTATGTGCGGCATTCAAATCCTGGGCTCTCCCATCACTGATATTGCTTTCGAGTGAGGAAACTGACTCTAACATTAGCTTTTTTTAAAATACAAGTAATAGCTGTCAGGCTTTTATGCTATATGGGGTAAGAATATATCAAGCCACACAATCAGTAGGAGCATAAATAACAGGGTAGAACATGTATCATCCAAGAAGGAATTACCTGACCAGCCAAAATCTACAGTCGCGCCAGTCTAGACTGCTGCCAGTCAATTACTAAATAGAGGCTACATATATCTCTTTTAGTATTCTACCAAGTGGCAGGTCCATGGTACATATTCCTACTAACATTCCGCCGATATATAGCTCAATGACTTGCCAGTATGGCTTTCACTTGATGCAGCTATAGCATTCACTAACCAACATTGTAGAAAATTAAATTGTGAAAACACAATTATAAAAGAATTAATATTAATATTTTGAGAAAACTTCCCGTATTTCAAATTCCCTTATTTTGACGCAAAAAGCATGAGCATATCCAAACCAAAAGATGCATTAGCTGTAGTGCCCATTAGTTTTATTGAGCAGTTGTTCATTATTACACAAGAATGTTGACAATGAGGAAGGAGTTTAAAAACTTCTTCGTTAGCTACTATTAACCACTTGAGATTACATTACATTACGGCAAGGTTGCAATCTTTGTGAAGTTTATCTATGAAATTTTAAAAAATGGAGTGTGATAGCAGGTTAGGCACAAATTCCAAACTATTAATAATTATAATTAATTATGAATTCCTACTACTCTGATCCGCTCTACTCTACTTATTAGGAATTTATATCATGACCTGACATTTGACAGAGCACTTAAGAAAGATAAATCTTCTTAATAGCTTCTATTTAAACTATTTTCAGTTGTATTGAAAAGGCAGCGCAAATATTTGACTGGTGAAGGGCTGGGTTATAGTTCAATGGCACAGCTAAGTATATAAATGCTGCACAGGCCTTAAAAGCAAGCTCAAGCTATTATAGCTGTAGTTATAGACATACGGTCTTACACAAACACAATGTAAATACATTACCAGATCAGCTACACAGTCGACATGTCAAAACAGAGCCTATACTAATAACCTCTTACTAGGCTCTTAGATTTAAAAGGCAATTAACATTAACAGCCGAACTCTAAATATTTTAGGATAGTCTCAACTAACAAACATCACTTTTTAGTCAGAAATAGATGTCAAATTTTATCTACTATTTAAGCTCATCATTAACTAAAACGTTGATCAATTTGCTAACCTCATGCTAAATATATACTAGTACTATAAATTATACTAGTTACGAAATTTGCCCTCAATGCATTAACGTGAGCAAATTATGCTTCCAAGGTTCCATTGTCGTTGTATCTGCTCAAACTGAATTTTACAAACATACACAGACCTTTTGTCAAACTTGCAGTAGTTGTTTCTGCATAAATACGATCACTTGATAGTACCATGATAGTACCACGATAGTACCACGATAGTACCATGATAGTACCTATAGTACCATGATAGTACCATGATAGTACCACGATAGTACCACGATAGTACCACAATAGTACCATGATAGTACCGTGATAGTACCATGATAGTACCACGATAGTATCATGATAGTACCATGATAGTACCACGATAGTACCATGATAGTACCATGATAATACCACGATACTACCGAAAGTCGCACGATAGCACCAATTGTACCACTCGTTATATACACACAGGAGTTCAAAAATGGTACAATTTTGTACATACGCAACAAAGTTAGAACAAACCAGGATTGGGCTGCAGCAACTCATTGGTTCTGGATAATAACTCCTCCACAAGCTTTCCTAGAACATCCGTTTTCTGATCAGGAAAAACAATTAATTTTCAATTAATTTTCTCAATTCTTTGCTGGATTAGGCCAGACCTTTCAATTCGTTCTTATTTACGTATATACCATTTTACAAAAGGAGGAATTAATTCATGTAGTTGAATATTTCTAGGCGTTCTAAGATGGATTATCTTTTCAAAAAACCTAAACGCCGTACGTGAAAGTGTGAATATAGAATTAAAATAGCAATCTTTAAGCAAAATATCTGCATGAAATTTTACAAAAAGTCTATAATAATTTACACATAATTTTTAAATAATTTACATTTCCCAGCAATTGACATACAAATAAAATATAGAGGTATTAATGTATATATTAATATGTTTAACAGTTGCCTATGTATTTTAATATACACTATAGGCCCTATATGTCTACTTAAGGCTAAACATTAAAAACGAATTACAACAAATCTCTTCAGTTGATAGGAACTTCTTTTATATCAAATGGTTGAAAATAATTATCACCCAATTATTATTTTGAAAATAACTTGGGTCATCTGCATTGAAAGATAAATAAAAATCTCTGAGCAGAGCAGTGAATTATGAGAAGAAATTGTGTCTTGGGTCTGCTGACTAGAAATATATCAGCAAGGGTTCAGAAATTAATTCAACATCTCCCATTTCACAATCTATGCAACTAATGTTTAATGTTTATGTTCAGTAGAGTATATCAGGCTAAAACATCTCTATACTTTACAACAGTTATGGTAAAACAAGCAATATACACTAAAATGCACATAGTAAAAATCACACCAATATCAAATAACTATCATATGTACCATAGCTTAAATATCATAATCTGAGGGATTTATCAGGGAGCAGAATTTACGTGGAATAATCTTGCAAAAAGGTGTGTCTTAAGACTTTTTTTAAAGCTATCAGGTTTATCATAATGTTAGACTAAATATAGACCTAATTAACTACACAGGAAACAGAAAACAAGAGAATTACATTACACATGTAGATGCAGAAATTCAATAGCTAGGTATCAGGACAAAGTGAATAATTGTCATTCTGATCAATTTTATTGGAACTACAGCAACAGTGACTCAGAAAACATACTCTGGGTGGGAAGACAATATTAAGAAGGAGGGTGATGAGGGGAGATAAGAATAGCATACACGGCTATCACACACAAAGTATCAGTTCATGCTATTCAGTAACACAGGGGCATTCAAGTGTGAAGTCACCTTATAAGGACATACAGTTTAGATCAGAAAAGTATCTTACGATTGAAAGACCAGTCCTAATTAACTTCAGTTTTTCCATTTAATGAGTTTCATAGTGTTCTCTGACTTTCCTAAAGAAATATGTCAATTTCAGCTATGCTACAGAATAAACTATAAATAAACTCTCAGGACCTGGTTAGCATGCTAGAACTGAGTTATATAGGCTACATTATGCAGCTTTCATATAAGGTAATGGTACATGCAGTGGGCTTTATTTTGTTTAGCATGCATAGGTATACTACGCAGTAGTAAAGAAGGGAGATTATGTAAAAGAAAAAACTGATCCTTTACAGAATCAGTTTTTTTAAAATTAAATAATTAAAAGATGAATACTTAACAATAATTACTAGAGTATTACAACATTATATTAGGACTTTTATAATTTGAATACATAGCAACAAAAGTAATAAAATTTAAGTACAATTACTTTAACACAATGCTCCATATCTTAATTACAACAGATATCTCTATATACAAAGACTCTATATATACAACTGCATTTCTCTCTCTCTCTTTCTCTCTCTCTCTCTCTCACACACAAACACATACACATTCAAGATAGAAATATATTATCATGAACAGCACCAGAGACATATTTATTTTGTCTTCTTTCAATTTTATTAAAAGAACACTACAACAGACTATTTAAATAATACTTCAGAAATTGCAATTTGGTTTAATCAAGTTAAGCCTGTAATTCAAAAATTAACCTATATAGGATGCAATCAAGATTCGCTACTAATGCAGGGAAAGACCCGAAAAACGGAAAGAACTAATAGAAAACATTTGCAAATAACTGCTTAAACAATTCAGACGAAATATTGAAAGTAGTTTACCTTTTCCATTTCAATGAACTCATCATCGAGTTCTGTTCCTTTAGCACCACCAACCTTCTCGCTCACAAACTGCACAAACAGCAACAAAACTATCGAGTCAGAATGAGCTATTCAGTTATAAATAATTACATAAAATTATATTATAAGAATATTTATTTCTCTTGTATCCAGCCAAGTGGCAGGTCCAATGAACATATTCCTATACTCTAAATAGTTGAACACATTCCTACACTCTACATAGTCTGCTTTCATTCTTGGCAACAGCAGACTTGAAATTAAGTTCTAGATCTATATTTGTTGTATTTACAGTTATAGATCTAGAACTTAATTTCAAGTCTGCCGTTGCCAAGAATGAAAGCAGACTATGTAGAGTGTAGGAATTTTGCGATTATTCACTTTATTTGTTGTATTTACAGTTAAAGTGAATAATCACAAAATCAATTTCTTAAAACTAAACAGCATCACAACTGGCTTTGGACAGTCAGAGACGAAAATGTCATTAATTGCAACCTCAAATAAATACTCTTGACATACTGGAAGCCACGTTCTAAATTTTTTAAGAAATTAGAAAAAAATGCGAAAATAAATTCTACCAGAGAAAATTGTGTGCTTAACCATATGGGTTGAAAATCAATATTCCAATTTATTATTTTTCTTAAACAATATCTTTCTCTTGTATAGTCAATCAATTTGAATGTATCAGCATTTAAAACTTCGTTCTTAAGAAATATTAATTCACAATTGCAATTGGATCTTGTTAATATACAATAACATACCTTGTAGCGATGATTTTCTGAAAGTCAGATGATTTACAAAATATTTTTAAGGTTTAGAATTACCAATAATTTATGATTAGTTTTTATTCATTACTAATACTGTTTAGTAATTTTTTACAACTATATGCATCTTAACATTTTTAAATATATTTTTTTACTAAAAAATATAGATATATGCTACAATTCTGCTTCACTGAACATTCCTGACCTTTCCATTTTTCCTGACTTTTCCTGGACCATTTTTAAATTTCCTCTTCAGGTTTTCAAGACAAGTAGTCACCCTGGACATATTCTTCAGATGACAAAGAGGAAGTAATAATTACTTTTGAGCTAAAACTTTTAAGTCTTACCTAGAGTTCAACAGCCCTTATGTTAGGTTGAAACGAATAAAACAAACATCACCACTTTCAGCTTTAGAGAGCTTAATGAAAATTATTTTTCTATCAAATACTCACTTATTACACTCAGTAATTAATTAATTCATTTATTACAATAAGTAAAATTTGATAGCAAAGCTTATATCTCCGTAAGTGTCAATCGGATGCATAATGATTTCATTCTACAGAATCGCCTCAAGTCTCTCAAATATCAGTCAATGTCAGCCTTATAAAACTGAAATAAATATAATAAAATTATTATCATGTTAAGTATGTATTAACATACGTGCTTAACACCTCAAATTAGAAAATAGGACATCATTCTACCTGGCTAGCCTTGTTGATTTGCTTCTTAAATCCTCCAATCGACATTTTAATTTCTTATGTATCCTGTTCGACGAAAAGATTTACTGTTATTATCCGTTTAACTCGAGTAGCCTAATAACTATAACTGATTAGTATTTCCCTAATCGTCTAATTCAGGCGTAAATCAGTCAAACGTAAATGGTAAACATCAAAATAAATCAACCATAGATATGTAGATTTGCAGTCTTAGAAGCAAAATACTTTTTTTGAAAAAAATTAACATCGGCAGAGAAATTATTTGTTGCTTCCAACATCTTAGAAGAAAGAATTACTTATTCTTTATTACTTTTTATAATTACTTTAGGAGTATAATTATTTATTTTATATCACTATTCATAATCAGATCTTTGATCAGAACGAACACTCAAAACTTGGTTTCGAGGACTGCCAAAATAAGCCTCAATGTCTAAGTAACAGTAAGTATGAATGCAAATTGCAAACAGATCAAGTCATAAAATTTTATACGGCTATTCCTGAGGTTCTGGGATCAATTCCCTCATTTCTCGATAAGCTTTATCAGAGAGCAAAATCTCGGACAGTCAGCTAGGATATACTATACATTGCGCAAAGTGGCATTAAAACTAAAAGTGATATATATATCATCACAGAAAATATCAGTCAAATGTTTAACTTTTAACATCAATAAAGAACACGTAATTAATGAATCAGATTTAATTATGCTTTAGATTTCTAATTTTTTTAAGAATTTGCATCGCTTTGGCCTTTTATTTGCTCACCGGCGTGGATTTGTCACAATAGTGTTCGATGTTTTCATGGACGACAGTAGCATATTAACTGTTGTTATGGATGTATATATTATTTGAATTATTTATATTATCTTGGATGCAGTATTTTTTAGATACTACTGATTAAACTAGGTAATAAGCATAGGAATGACAATGAAATGGGCAATTAATCAAGCTGATATTAAAGAGTGGTAATTCCTGAACAGAGTTTTAGATAATTTCATGGATCATGTAACTGTTTTGCTCTTGATCCTTATTCAAGATATATTTAATACAGAGTTAGTAAAGAAGAAAAGTTCATGATTTTGTTGTTTACTTTAAGACTCCGAGAGTTGAAGCGTTCATTAAGTACTCATTGACAAGAGAATCAAGATGGCGGCTATGAGAAGTGAGCTCAGTCACAACGTGCAGTATGTCCAGATCGACGGTCTCGTTGTTCTGAAGATCATCAAACATTGCCAGGAGGAGGGCGGCTCAGCCACCGGGGGCTCATCCGGCACCTCCCAGGCCGAGCTCGTTCAGGGCGTTCTTCTGGGTCTAGTTGAAGGAAACCGGCTGGAAGTCACCAACTGTTTTCCATTCCCTCGTCACAACGACGACGATGATTTTGACGAAGTTGAGTATCAGTTAGCCATGATGAAAAATCTGCGACACGTTAATATTGATCATCTTCACGTCGGCTGGTAAGTAAAAAAAATTTTGGGATATTTAAAATTGGAATAGGCTACTGTGAATGATTAATTTTCCATATGCTTTGAGAGCTATATTTTAAGAACCGGTATCTTTGTGCAAATCTATCCTAAATATTCTTAACTTACTACTTTCTTTTGTCAATATCACCAGAATTTAATTATCATAAATAGCTACTTATATCTCATCGTTCTATTTTGACCAAGAAGCTGAGATGGCCATCTGAGAATTTCCTCTAGGCATTTAAAATTTTTTTAACTTGACTTAATTTTACTGGTTCAGGCAGTCGTGAAAACTTTTAATACCAGTCCAGTCGTAATTTCATACCTCATCATACAAAATATTGTAAATGAAAAAATATGAATCTAACTAAATTGATCTAGTTGAAAACATATAAGTGTCCTCTTATTCATATAATATATTGCACATCTATGAGGATTTATGCTTAAGAAATTTAGATCAAACTTAAACTTTTATTTTCTTCTCATTCAGACTAAAGCATGGTAACTTACAGAAATTTTTAGTTTACAATTTTTCGTATTGTTATTCAGGCATCAGAGAACTTACTTTGGCGTCTGTCTCGACAAGGCTTTCCTCGACTCATTTAAATCATTAACTTTAAATTTTTCATATTGCTACATGCAGGTACCAGAGCACATTCTACGGTACCTATCTCAACAAAGCTCTGCTCGACTCACAGTTCAACTATCAGCACAGCATCGACGAGTCCATTGTGCTCATCTATGACCCCCAGCGCACGGCCAAGGGTCAGCTGGCCCTCAAGGCCATGCGCCTGACCCCTGTCATGATGACCATGTACCGCGAGGGGGACTTCACCCCCGAGAGCATCAAGCAGGCTGGGCTGAGCTTTGAGAAGATGTTTGAGGAGGTGCCAGTGATGATCAAGAACAGTCATCTCATCAACTCTCTCCTCTGTGAGGTCGAGGAGCTGACGCCGTCCGTTGAGAACAGGTAATTTGCGTTGTTGTAGTCAAAGTTGTGCTACTGCTTTTAGTAACAATTTAGAGCTGATGTCATGTGTTGAGAACAGGTCATTTGAGTTGTTGTGATTTTCTGTTAAGTTGAGGTCATTTTATGTAAAAGTTAAAAACGTCTAAATTTTATCTGGTGAGATTTCACTAAAATACTGGGTCTACTTCACGGGAATGCTACTATAACCATCTAATTCCATTGTCCATTTGCTGCTAGTATTTGAAATGTTAAAATCCAATATATTAAGTTACCAGACTCTGAGAAAAATATAGTCTACTTATATTACCTAAATGATGTCCTGACATCATCCCTGGATGAGGAAGCGAACTTCAAACCATTATGATTATTATTACTATTAATATAAAATAGTTCTCTGGTGCTGCCCGATGTTGCTGCAGTGAATGTATTCATGCTCTGCAGCACCTTGTCTAATCCCTGTGAAATACTACTATTCTTTGTGTACCTGGGATTGTGATTTGACAAAATAAACCAGACATGCATGATTGCTTGGACCACTAACGTCCATGAAGTCATTGTAAGAAGAAGAAACAGAAGTTGAAAGACAGTTAACTTATAACTCAGTTACAAGTTAACTTATAATTCAGTTACAAGTTAACTCTCGTTAACTTTAGTTACTCTCAGTCATATTTCTCTGTGTGTAGGTACAACTTTCTGGACCTATCGACAAGCACGTATCTGGAGAAGAACCTTCGACTGCTGATAGAATCTGTCGACGACGCGGCGCAGGACGCGAACAAGTTCTTCAACTACCAGCGTCAGCTCGCCAAGCAGCAGCAGTCCAAGGCGCAGTTTCTTCAGAAGCGTGCCCAGGAGAACAAGAGCCGAGCGGAGAGAGGTGAGCCGCCGCTGCCCGACGACGACCTGAATAGAATGTTCAAGACGCCGCTGATGCCGCCGCGTTTAGATCAGCTCCTGCTTGCCGGACAGATAGGAACCTACGCGACGCAGATAACGGACTTTGCTAAGCAGAACTTTGGCAAGTTGCTGATGGTCGATTCTCTCCAGTCGTCAGAGGGCGGAGTGGAGAAGAGTGGAGCGGTGTAGAGTGATTGTTGATATTAGCGATTTATTCATAGAGAAGAACATCTGTAGGGTATTTAATATAGGAATAGAGGCTGTTAGCTGTTATTTTAAATAAAATATATAGGAATAGAGGCTGTTAGCTGTTATTTTAAATATAATATATAGGAAGTTGATTGCTGTATTAATTAGTTTAATTGACGGGTGATTTAGAGTTATATTTAGACTAACAGAATTGTGCAAAAGTTTGAAATTATACAGGCTGTTAAACATTTGTCAGCATTATTGAATGTTGATTGTTCGGGCATAAATTTTAGCATTGATCATATTCCTTGAGTACAGGTAGAATATTATATATATATATATATATATATATATATATAATATTCTATACATACATTGCTGGCTATAAATATCATCTCTCCATTATAAGTCAGTCATGCCTGGTAATTATAAGATTTGCGTTGTGTATAGCAAGGATGTTAGCATATTATTGTCACAATATAGTTATTTTACATTTTTATTCCTGAAAAGGTGGAAAATTATGAACAGTGCTTTAAAAGCCCATTGGTTCTCTACCATAATAAACCATATAAAAATACTCTGTGTTGTTTCTTTTGTTGTATTTAATTTGTGATTTATAAGTTTATTATATATTAGAATTGTTAATTAATTGACAGAATTGAAGATGTACAGTAGACTAGCTGCTTAGTGAAATGCTAGACCCTAGAGATATTGGAAATCTATTCTTTGTTTTGCCAGCTTCGCAATAGTTACTGTTCCTATTGTAAACTCAAGAGATTTTATTAACGATTCATTGTCAGTTTCCTGTTTCTGTGTGATTTATTGCAATGAATGGAATTTTCCTACACCACTCGATGGAGATTGTAAATGATTTAGGCATTACTCGACTGCTTTGATAGCTGAGCTGCTAGCATAGTAATCAGAACACAACAGGTTCAAATACCATGTCCCCCATCTACTTCAAATACGTAGTAATCAAGTACTTGGCTACTTTGGTAATGCATGAGCAAACCATTCAACTAAGTTGATTCATCATCATCTGCCCTTAAATCACAGTTTAACCAGGTTCAGGATACGAATAGAATTTATTATCCATTCGTTTAAGTTTTGTGGCAATTACTGGAGCCTAGGCACTCTCCAACCGAATGCCCTTTCTGACGTTGGCAACTAAGTTGATTAGAGTTAATATTAGAACCTCTGCTTGGAATAGAGTTAACAAGATTTGTTTTTTAAAGTTATTCAAAGAGCATATAGACAGTGAAACTGACATTACACTATGTTTAAGTCCAACTACTTAATATCAACTTTAGTTGATTGACTAATAGAAAAACGAATAGTTTTACTCTTCAGAAAAAATGTGTTTTTGTACGACACTAGCGAAAAGAAATCGCTTACTTCAGCTATTAGAGGAGGGCTATATATGACTGACAATATACGAAACAATATCAGACATTATTAGCAGTCACATTTATTCATAGAACTACATCCAGTCTTTATCCAATATATATAACACTGTAGCTCAGTTATTATGAACTTGCTTAAATCTTTTCAGTGTTACTTTTTCTTGTTAGTCTGATTTATACGAAATCACAGTTCATGCCAGAGGAATTTAGTCATAGTTGTACAGCCACGAAATCTGCGATGATATTCATTCATTTCTGAAACAAAGCAAAAATCACGTTAGAAACAACAGACTCTTAAAGTGGTCAAAAACATGATTTTCTAAAGCTTGTTAGAGATTATAATATTTGGTTATACAAAAAGCAATTTGAGTCATTTGCTTTGTTTATAAACACAAAGAAAACAAACTCACTGCAATAAAGAATAATGCAACCTTATATTTCAGTAAAAGCAAATTTATGTTAAATAATTAGAAGCAGTAATTATGATCATAATTAAATAATCAAAATGTTAAGTCATTTCAAAGAAATACGATAGATAAAAAGCTATAGCAGAGCGAGCTTGTTCATGAAATACTGTATTGTTTTATTGATTAGAATCAAGAGGTGGTCTGATATTGAAGAAAGAATACTACTGCCTAGCTCTACATGTAAATCTAGTAACCAAGATCTGGTGGGATCAGTGCCCATTCACGATGTCAATTGAATAGGTATCATTGCAAGATTTCAACCAGTAGAATTACTGGCGGCAATGTAGATATATCAAATTATAATATAGAAGTAATAATTAAGTAGTATAGGGGATTACAGGCTATATTATAGGGGATTGACTGATGATATGGTGTGGGACAGGGAGGACTGGAGAAAGTCTATCGTATCCCGACCCTGGTTAAACTGGGATTTAAGGGAAGACGATGATGATGAAGTAATAAGTAGTAGTGTATGATTAGGGTGGCAAAGAGAAATGCCTAGCGTATTCAGGCTCACACTGCAGTTATGCTACCCCCAAATCTTTCATCACTACACCATCCCTGTCTGTCATGAAATCTGACACATAGAACTAGGTGAAGTAAAACATACATGTATGTAGAAAAATTTAAATAAAAAAATAAATGTATAGAAATATAAAATGGTATAATAACAATAGTAACAGCAATTACAGTGCTACTGTCGTCCATGAAAATATCAAGCACTATTGAGACAAATTCAAGCTGGTGAGGAAAAGGTCCAAAATGTTGCAAGCTCCAAAATTCTGAAAATCGGTTTATATATTTGTCGACAAATATATAAACCGATAGACAAGGGAGAAGGATACATAATATTACATATATAAGTACATAAACTATAAAATACACAAATGAAAATTATATAATAACAGAAGATAATGATAATAATAATAACAGCAATTAGAGTGCTACACAGTCATCAGTGACAACATCGAGCACTATTGAGACAAAAATCAAGCCGACGCACTAAAAGAAGGTCCAAAAACGGTGCAAAAATAGAGCACGATAATGATAGAGAAGAACAGTTACCTTCAATTACATATCGATGACGTCAGGACAGGCTAGCTCTGGTTTGTCGTAGCCCATCTCCTCGGGGGTCAGGATCCCAAGCTCCTTCAGAGTGGGGCTGATCTCCTTCAGCATGTACGGCCAGATCTCCTTCACCTTCGGTCCGCACTTGTCCTGCAAAACACATCACCAGCAACGCTACTAGGATCATCATCCTCATCATCATCATCATCATCCTCCACTAAATCCCAGTTTAACCAGGGTCACGATACGAATAGACTACTTGGATATAAATAGAAAAAAATAAAAATTGAAAAAACAAGAAAAAGAGATCTGCCACTTGCGGATCAAACTTCAAAGTTGACTAGACTTTTATTGACTACACAGACCGCTGAAATATAATAACAACACCACATTACTACATCAATTCACTCAGAAATAATGACCTGCCACTTGCGGATCAAATTTCAAAACTGACTATCAATCGATCAATAAGAATTTAATGTCCGGTTACTCGTCATAAGGCAATGTCAGGGACGTCTCTTAAGGACTCTACACAAAGAGGTGCTAACACACAACACGATGACAACTGAGTATACTGAGACCACAAGAGAAACAAGGAAATGTATTTATCTGCATACCTAAATTATAAATATGCAATATTCATGTCTTCTTTTAAAATAAAGCACTTAGCCTTTATAGCAGCTTCAGTATCTTAATAGTATCATAACTTCACATCGTCATCGTCATCTTCCCTTGAAGCTCAGTTTAACTACGGTCGGGATACGAAAATAAAGTACTTAAAATTTATAGTTGCTTCAAGCTACAGTATCCTAACTTCCCATTATCATCATCATTATCATCATCTTCTCTTAAATCCCAGTTTAGCTATGGTCGAGTTACGAATCCACCTTCACAGCTTTTGTTAAAATGAAGTACTTAACATTCAAGCTACAATATCTTAAACGTGTCCTATGGTCCTACCTTCACAGCTTCGAGATATCGGACAGCCAGCGCGTAATCGTTGATCTTTCGACAAGCCTTCATCGCAGCAATGACAATCTTCGGCTCAGGCACACAGTCGTGGCCCTGCAGGTCGTTCATGGCTTTCCTCACCTCCCAGCCGTCGATGTCAGGTCGAGTGAGATAACGCACATAGCGTGCATCAAACTCATCATCCGTCTCATGGTGGTGGTGAGAGTTACGCACAACGACCGCTGAAAATATAAATAATAATAGTAACAACAATTTATTTTATTTTATTTAACTTACATTACACTGGTTCAGGAGGCCGCCAAGACCTGTAACACCAGTCTAGTCGTAATGTTATACGTCGTCAGAGATAAATTTGTAGAATGCTACAGTCATCAATGATAACATCAAGCACTATTGAGACAAAATCAAGCCGGCGAGCAAAAAGAAGGTCTAAAAATGGTGCAAATTCTAAATTCCAGAAAATCAGTGCAAAGTAAAAGGGAATTAAAGAAAATGAGGTTTAGGCGCTGGTCACAACTCATGATAGGGTATTAATTTCATACAGTAAATTTTCTGTAATGTCATAAAAATAATTGTGCCATATAGAGTTTAGCCAGTAGCATGTTCACTTAGGTGTCTGACTGCATATCAGTAGGAGCAGGGTTCAAATCCAGTGGTCGCTCTCTCATTTCACTTCAATCTAGATGATACTGACATGTTTTTAAGATAGTACTGGCAAGACTTCAACATTTTACCATATCAATAAGAAAATAGTCAACAAGATATTTATATGAAATTTCGAATGCCATATATCTGTATAGTGTATATCAATAAAATATCAAATCATAAGTTTTCTTTCTTAGATCAATATTATACAAACTTCTAATTTCTTATATTTATCACATCTTCTTATATTGATTTATATAATAATTATACTGCCTCGACAACTTGGTCTAGTAGCCCATTCCAAACATTAACTATCTTCAATTTCGTCTCTGATTAATAGTTTATCAAGCCTACTTATAGATTTAAAGTAATGAGATAATTCAATCATATTATGCATATGAATATTATGTGCTAAATTCAATTATTCCTACACACCGGATGGCCTGAACGCAGTGGACTTAACTGCGGTCTGAATTCCACGGCTAACAGCTCGCAGCATGTTGACTGAGGTCTGAAACTGATTTAGATTTGTTAGGAATTAGGCAAATGTCTCGTTCCTCTTCAATGTACATACGAGGTGAAGGTTATTCATTCACTTCCGTTTAAAAGTAACATGACTCGAATCGTGACAACAAAAATAGGAACAGCCTAAAAAGCAAAACAAAAATAATGGCAGTGCTACTGTCGTCTATGAAAATATTGAGCACCATTGAGACAATTCCAAGCCGGGGAGCAATCAGAAGGTCCAACAAGATTTAAATTTCAAAATACAGAAAACTAATCCGAAGTACGTACAGCTGCCACTAGACACACCTAAATATTTTCTAATATTAAACACCTATTTTAGCGAGTCGCAGAGCTAATGAACTAGCAAAATCCAGTCGTTAAAATTATATTAATTCATTAATCTTTTAAAAATATAATTATGACATACATAGGTAAGCTATTATTCTATAGTAAAAAACATAATTATAATACACATTAAAAATGCTTATTGTGCGATTTTTTTCATTTATACGCTGAATAAAGAGTACGCCATCGATTAGCGAACAAATCCCTTCATAATAGGGAATAAATGGCTTAAGTTTTATTCCATGTTTTATTTAATAAAATTTTTGTGTAGTACTTGGATGTTTTTGGCGCATATCTGCATTACTAGGATGCTTACGAATGCCAGCTACTTGGATGCCTACGCATAAAAAATAATAAAAATAAATAAATTATTAGGCAATTTATAGAAATCCATATAGATCTAATTATGATCCTTACCTTTTAAGAAGTAAATGAATTGGATAGGTATAGAGAGAGAGAGAGAGAGAGAGAGAGAGAGAGAGAGAGAGAGAGAGAGAGAGAGAGAGAGAGAGAGAGAGAGAGAGAGAGAGAGAGAGAGAGAGAGAGAGAGAGAGAGAGAGAGAGAGAGAGAGAGAGAGAGAGAGAGAGAGAGTATGTTTATTTCGACAACAAACATCAGTGTAAAGTCACATACATACAAAGTAGAAACAAAAATAGAAATAAAAGTGCAAGATTACAACATAGGCCTAATCAATGATGTAAAATTAAAACAATCCAAATACCAATTAATCGGTCCCTAGTGAGAGCATTGCTCCATCTAGCTAGTCGCCTATATGGTAAGGGAAAGTGCTTCTATCAGAATAGTTTACCAGTTCTTGAATAAAAAGATTTATATAGGACACTAAAATTATATACATTTCTAGCCGTTTTTATGGAATCGGGTATACCATTCCATATTTGAAAACTAGTAAAAGTAATCGAGTTAAAATTTTTCACATTGGAATAAGAATACAAATAGTTAGTTTGTGATAGTCTAGTCGCATACTCATGATTGGCAGTTCTGTTGACATAATAATCTTTATTAATATTGGAAGCAGTCCTATTGCTATCAGATTGAATATATTTGTATATTAGTTTACCAATTGCTAATTTAAATAATAAATTAAGAGGAAGTACATTAAAATTTTGATGTAATTCTTTAACATTGCAAAATTTATTTTGCTCTTGAAGATTTCTTAGTACCTTATTCATTGCAACTTGCAATGGATGCAACATCGATCGACTAGTATTGCCGTATATTTCAATACCATAACAAATACGTGAGTAAATAAGTGCGTGAAATAACTTTAAGCGACAATTAATGGGTAAGAATTTTTTACGATTGAATAGCATTGAATTCAAAGAATTAATTTTTTTTAGCTAATTGATTTATATGTTCGTGAAATGATAATTTATCATCAATCCAAACACCTAGGAACTTAACACTATTAGATCTAATAAGTTCACAGTCATTTATCTTAATTCTAAGATTATTGATCTTAATAATTTCATTATCTAGATTAGACGGATAAAATAAAATGAAAGTCTATTTGGCAATATTAACAGTTAATCGACTACAATTGAACCAATTCAATAAATTATTACATACAATATTACCAGTCTTATATAGCTCTACAATGTTATCTTGACAGACAAAAAGATTTGTATCATCAGCAAATAGTTTTAACTTTGCGTTATTATACGAATATTGTATGTCATTGATAAAAATGAGGAATAATAGAGGCCCAAGAATAGAGCCTTGGGGTACTCCAGTACAAACGGGTAAAGCGGATGAAATAGCTTCGTTTATGGAGATAAATTGATATCTATCATTGAGATATGATCTTAACCATTCATATGAAATCCCTCTTATTCCATAATATTGAAGCTTGCTCAGTAAAACTGAGCGATCCACTGTATCAAAAGCCTTTGTTAGATCAAGGAATATTCCCATAGTTTTTTTCTTATTACCTTTTTCCATATGAATCATATTAATACTATTATATAAGGCATCTACAGTTGAGTGACCTTGTCTAAAGTCAAATTGGTTGTCAAAAAGAATATGGTATTTATTTAAAAAGTTCACAGTACGTTTATAGACTAATTTTTCAAAAATTTTGCTAATAGTGTTAATTAGTGATATAGGTTTATAGTTTTCCAAATTGTCATGTTTACCTTTTTTAAAGATAGGTATTACTTTTGAGCATTTAAACGCAGTAGGGTATATTCCCAGTTCAAAAGATTTGTTGATAATATAACTTAAAGGTTCAGCAATAACATCCGCTGAAATTTTTAGTACTCTACTGCTTATGTCGTCTGGACCAGTCGAATTAGTAGTACTAAGCATTTGAATAGCTTGAAATACATCAGAAGAATCAGTTGGAATAAGAGACATAGTGTGTGAGTAATTATTGGTTAGATATTTTTGAAAGTCAGAGTGGATAACATTAAAATTTGATGTTAGTCTTCTGCCGATTGACGCGAAGTATTGATTAAATTCTTCTGCAATGCTATTCATATCACATATAGTGCCATGCGTTGTTGTTAACTTTGAGATGGAAGTTTTATTGTTGCTGGGTTTATAGCTACACACATTATTGAGAGATTTCCAAATGTTTTTTATGGAGTTTAATCTACTATCAAACATTTTTCTGAAATATATTTGTTTATGCTTATAAATCATACTTTCAATTTTACATTTAAATGATTTATAGATTTGCCAATCATTATCATTTTGGGTTTTTTTGAAATTCAGATAAAGCTTATTTTTAAGCTTCATATCTTTTTTCAGGTCATTAGTCAGCCATGACTTTTCTTTAAGACATATCCTAGAGCATCTAGTTAAGGGAAAATATGTATCTATTAAAGAAGTTAAATTTTTTTGTCATAGTATTTGTAGAATGATTTACATCATTGGTATTAGTAAAAGACCAGTCTAAAGTAGCTAAATTACTTTTAAATTTTAAAATGTTGGATTTGCTAAATATTCTTATTATAGGTCTATTTTCAAAGTTTACTCGTTTGCGAGGACGAACAATAGCAATTATATTAGCGAAGTGGTCAGTAATATCCGTGACTACTGTTAAACAAATAGTATTACATAGTAAAGGCGAACAATCACTGTTGAATGAAATAAAGTTTGAGAATACATGATCAATAATAGTACCATTCATGTTGTTATTATAATTAGAATTTGAACCTTGTATATTCAAGCAATGTGTCGGCACAACAGACAAAGGAGTAGAATTAAATTCACTCAATATATCAACATATCGTTTAACAGTATTATTACAATCATATTTGCCTATATCAATATTAAAGTCACCGCATATTAAACTCCTTTTGATAGGTTTCCATATTGAAAGAAAATTAGAGAAAATCTCAATAAATTGGGAAACTGGTTTACTGGGATGTCTATAAAATAAATAGATTCTATATTTGGTTTCATCAACCCATACCTCTATAACAATAAACTCAGCTAATGAATTGAACATATTGCAATCAATTGAAGATGATCTCATACTTAAAGGAGTTTTTAACTAAACAGGCAACACCTCCAGCCATCTGATTAGCAGGAGTTATCGGAATAAATTTATATTGTAGGAATATATTGTCAAAAAAAGAAATATTCGTTGACCAGATTTCACTTAGCAGAATAATATCAAATTCAGTATCATATGATATAAGGAGATCTTTGAGACTGTTATAGTTAGCATTCAAGCTTCTTATATTGACATGCAGTAAGAGTAAATTAGTTGATTGGATGCTTTTAAAGATTGAATTAGAATCATCTGGTGTATAATGGCCAATCTTACAAGCACTAATAAAATTAGAGTTTAGGGATCCAGTAAAATTAGGCATTTGATGATCAGACTGCCTATCATTATCAATAATACTGTCCAAAGTTATATGACTACTCATGATGACTTAGAAGATGGCATAGTATACACCCACTCACGAATAATGCAGTCGATGGTCCATGTGTCGGCGTCGAAAAGGATGTTTTCATAACATGCATCACAGTTAATCATAAAAGCAGCAGAGTTAAACTCCCGACCACTTTTGGTGACACCAGATAATTTTTTACAGGAGTTAACAATAGCCCCTGCCGAAGTGAGATATTCCGTGACCATTTCTACAGTAGTTTCCTTGGCTAAGCGACCAACGAAAATGGTTGATTTTTTTGGCACCACTTTAAGAGTTGAGACCGACGATTTTTTACCGGATATGACGCGCCTAACCCTTTGATTTGATATTGCTGAATACTGATTAGTTTTAACAGCATGGTTAATTGAGGTGGCGATGGGCTGGAGAGACTGAGCGGAGTCAGCCCAGGATTGGGTTGATGGAGGTGATGGACCAATTACCGAGGCGTAAGATCTAGAGGAGTGGCTGGAATCATGGCTGTTAGATAGCTGCTGCTGTTTTAACTCCCTTATTACGTCTTCCGCTTGTTGAAGTCTAGCTTTTATAGCAGTGTTTTCTTCTTGTAGCGATCTGATTACATCTGTAAACATGTTCTTTATGGAAAGCGCAACTATTGGCCCCAGGGCTTTCCCCAATTCCTCAACCACCTCCCCGTTGCGAAGGGCATCAATGATTTCATCTCCCGTTGAGCGTGACTTAGGGAGCTCCCGTTGAGCGTGATTTAGGGGGCGTAGTGAATGAAGTTACTGAGCACTGAAGCGTGGCCACTTACGCCAGCCAGAGACTCTAGGTTAGCGTTGTAAATGAGATCAAAGTTCAATATTAGTTCCTTTTTATTCCAATATTTTCTATAGTATTAACGAGAGTGTATGATAGTAAGGAATAAAAATTACTTAGAAATAATCCATTTACTTAGCACTATCGATTGGTATAATAAACGCTAAGGTAGAAGAATAATTTCTAAGTTAAATATCAAAAGATTAACGAAGTTCTTTCTGTTGATTGTATTTACCATAGATATTTACCATAGATATAATAACATTAGATATCGATAACATTAGATATCGATAACAAGAACTATAGATAGCATTAGATATCGCATAGATAATAAATAATAATAATAAAGGTTTAACTTCCGTTTCCTCATCCAGGGAAGATGTCAGGGACGTCCCCAACAGCACACATCACTACAGATCAATTAACCCAGACCAATCTGCAAAAGAAATGTGCTGAGGAGAAGTAAGGTCCTAAACGAAAGCCAGTCCCGGTGATCAAAAATGGTCAGGGTAGATTGATTATGTCTACAGTGGGAAAAGGTAAGTCTTAAGCTTGCTAGAGAATGTTGAAAGAGAAGAACAATGGCGAAGATTAGCAGGTAAAGAGTTCCAGATTGTGGGTGCTGCGTAAGAAAAAGAACGTCTGCCCAATGATGTGAGAATATTTGGAACAGAGAGAAGATCGGCATCGGTGGAACGAAGTGGACGTGAGGGATGATAGGAAAGAAGAATTTCAGATAAGTAAGAAGGCTTGCCAAATCGCAGAGTTTTGAAAGTTAATAGAGGTATTTTATATTTTATGCGTTGATTAACAGGGAGCAAGTGAAGTCTGCGAAGTAAAGAAAGAGAGCGAAATTGAAGTCGAGAGGACTTGCAAACAACATGTGCAAGAGAATTTTGGACGTGCTGCAAACGATTGAGAACAGAAGTAGGCAATCCATGTAATAATGAATTACAGTAGTCGAGCTTTGAATGAACTATAGAATTAGCAAGGATAGTGGCTAAATTTATAGTAAGGGATGGACGTATTTGCCTAATCTGACGAATCTGAAAGAAGGAAGCGCGACAAACAGAAGAGATATGGGATTTAAAGTCAAGGTTTTCATCAAATATGACTCCAAGGTTTTTGGCGGATCGAGAAGGTGAAAGATCAAGATTCTGAAAATTAACAGAATTATTAGTAATTTTATTTCTTTGCAAAGGAGTGCCAATTAAAAGGTATTCAGTTTTGGAGGGATTAACAGCAAGACGGTTAGCACAAAATCAGGAATAAACCTTGTCTAGAATGGATGAGAGATGGGCCAGTTTCTGATCGGAATCATGATTAGAAAGGAAATATATAGTTGTGTGTCGTCTGCATAGAAATGAAAATTTATGGAGGACTGAGCAAGCAGGTAGCTAAGAGGAGTGATATGTAAAGAGAAGAGCAATGGACCTAACACTGAACCTTGAGGAACACCGCGTAGGAGGGGTAGTTCAGAAGAGCGATTTTGATCAATAACAACTGATTGTGTGCGACATGAGAGATATGATGTAAGAAGGGAAAAAGCAGAATCAAAAGTGCCAAAACAAGATTTAAGCCTATTTATTAGAATGACATGGTCAATTGCATCGAAGGCAGCAGAGAGATCTAGAAGAACCAAGGCAGAAACCTGTTTGCTACTCATGGCCAAGCTAAGATCATTATGTATACGAAGAAGAGCGGTTTCAGTAGAATGGAGTTTTCTATAGGCAGATTGATAATGAGAGAGTGAAGGGAAAGAATCAAGATGAGTGCATAAACGGGTAAAAATTACCTTTTCAAGAAGTTTAGAGATGAAGTTAAGATTGGAAATAGGACGGTAACTGGAAAGATCATCTTTTGGTAGAGAAATCTTTTTTTTAGCAAAGGAGATACAACTGCTTGTTTGAAGGAGGTTGTGAAGATACCTTCTGAGAGTGAGAGGTTGATTAAGTATGTAATAGGAGCAACTAAAGCATCAATACAGGATTTCAGTAATCGTGTAGGAATAACATCAAGGCAGCAAGATGAGTCGGTTGAGCGAAGAATAAAATTGCGTATTTCTTCCGGTTTAGCTGGTTCAAAACTAGAAAGTAGTGGTGGCTCAGGCATATTTACAGAAATGGTGTTGTCCATGTCAATAGAGTTGGAGGGTATAGAGCTACAGAGTTTGGCAATTTAGTCGTCGAAAAAGTTGAGGAAAGAGGTAGCAAGAGAAGATGGTGAGGTGGTAGAGGGGAGTGACTTGGGAATGGTGCGATCAAGCATTGAATCGAGTGCTCCCCATAATTTCTTGAGGCAATTTTGATTCTGCGAGATTAGATTTTGATAATACAAGCTTTTAGCAGAACTGATCATTTTATTTAATAATTTTCCTTGTTTGAGGTATTTGGACTTAATGTCTGGATTTCTTAGTTCAGGTGGATTTTTCAGATCCTTCCTGAATTTAGTTTCGAGTTTTGAACGTTCAGATTTTTGTTTAAGGATTTGTTCAGAAATGAATGGATTCCTAGGGTTTGAGCGGCAATGAATGGTTGTGAGAGGGGCATCACTTAATATATTTACTTAATCTATTTAATTCCCTTTACTTTGGACAGATTTTCTAGATTTTAGTATTTGCACCGTTTTTGGACCTTCTTTTTGCTCGTCGTCTTGATTTTGTCTCAATAGTGCTCGATGTTGTCATTGATGACTGTTGCACCCTAACTGTTGTTATTATACTGTGCTATATCTACGCCTAATGCCTATATTTATAACTTAGTTTTGCTTGAAGTTTAACTCTTACAGATATTGTAAGCAACTGCCAGAATTAAGAATTCAATAGGCATCTGTAAGCTATTGTATCACGAGCTACCACTTAAAAGAATTTAAACTTTAAGGAGGCTGTCCATCAGATTTAAACCCTTTTCTTCATAGCTGGCATTGCATTTTCTGACGATTCAAATCGTTTGGGCTTCTGACCTTGACGTTATGACCCAAATTATAGATAGTTAGCTAGAGGATATAGGCTTTTGCTTCTTGGATCGTTCGATACTTGAAATTTCACGTTATAATTTATAAATTTGGCGTCTCTGACATCATCCTTGTATGAGGAAACGGATGTTAAACCTTTATTATATATTTATTATTTCTAAGATGTTTATTCGCAAGGACTATTATTCTATAACTATCTACATGTATATACATTCAGGACATGGTTCAGCACGATCAACAAAGACTTGAGAACATGTAACATTTCATGGAAAGATGCTGTGAGGGTTGCTGATTGAATGGAAACGAATGAAGGAATGTTGCCGCGCTATGTTCTCTTCAAGACGCAAGGAATTGATGATGAGGATCTATGTATACATCTATATGAATCGCTGTCATGTAGAACTCGAGAATTCTATATAAAGTAGAACTCAAAGAACTCTATATCAAGTAGAACTCACAGAACTCCATATCAAGTTGCATTCAAAGAACTCTATATCAAGTAGAACTCATAGAACTATGGGCCATTATCAAATAGAACTCATAGAACTCTAGATTTATCAACTAGAACTCAAAGAACTCTATATCAAGTAGAACTCAAAGAACGATATATTTGTAAATAAGTTTATTGTACAATATACGCAAATATTCAATAAAACATAGGAATTAAAGCAAACAGGAATCAAAACACAAATACTATTTTGATAACATACGATTTGCATAACAATATAGGCTTGAATTTGTTTTCTTCTTTACTTCTATATTTGATATTTCTTAGTAAAGTCGCACAAACTTAACACTTTATGTTCACGATGCTTTCATCAGTTTGGATCTCCGGACAACACATAGATCTCAACGAATCATTTCTCTAACTCTTTAAAAATAATAATAATACAGGTTTAACGTCCATTTCCTCATACAAGGATGATGTCAGGGACGCCATCCTTGTATAAGTACGTAATATTTACTATTACAAGTTACAATTTCACGATTGGCTATTTCACTTAATATTTATTATTAATTGGTTATTTTAACGATTGACAGAGACTATCTTATCTATCAAAACTCTTCTGAAGATGAAAGATAAAACTGATTTCAGCAGAATTACAGGTTTACATAAGCTATTCTGTGCTCATCTGTGCAACAGCGCTCAATCAGGAGCACTCGATCTACTCAAATGTTTCTCATCTTAAAACTGTTAATTCAATTTAACACAAATTTAACAAAATATCAGATTTATGTGTCTTTAAGTATTGTCTTCCTTTTACTCCTTTCCGTATTTGTTTCAATAATTAACCAGTGGGCTATTATTACTGTTAGTATTAGTGAATTACTCTTAATAAATGAGTTCTTTTGTTTGATAAATTTTTTCCATTGAACTATCAGATAGAACATTGGACGGTATTTAATAATTTTAAACTTCGCTACAAGTATTGCCTAAGTGAAGGGAGAGAACGCTGGGGTGTTGTGGCCAATGCACTCGATGCTGTCATGGACAACAGTAGCACTCTTATTGCGTGGTGTTAGAGCTAATATCAAGATCCCACGAGACTCGAAAGGCTTTGAAGTATTGAAGAACATCCAATCTGAAAAATCGTAACAAGTAAAATATTAGGCATTTATAGTTTTATATCTTTCTACGAAATATTTAAGAGTTCAACTGAATGCATGTAAATAATATAGAAATAATGTCTAAAATCAACTTGGTATGATTATTTAAACGAATGCAATGCATAGTACATATTACCTGAAACAAAATACACTAATGGAGAAAGTTTGCCATGTTTCTTGAGCTTTCGTTTTAGAGTCTCGTTAAATTCACTTCTGCAATTTCATTTATTTGACAAACTTTAAAAACACTCACTCGAATACGCGCAGCGCTTTATTATTGTTAAACTGAGTCTTAAGAAGTGACGACATAATAAATGAGAAAAGAAATAGGACGGAAAGCAATGGGAAACACTCAATGAAACAAATTCGCTAATTTAATGGTATTGTAAAGGCGTAGCGTTTATAATGGTGACTCATATTAATAGATCTACGGAATGCTCTGAAGAGAGCGTGAAAGCAGAGTACGAATATTGCCTTGATTCACTTGCCTTTCTGCAGAACCGAGACAGAGAGAGAGAGAGAGAGAGAGAGAGAGAGAGAGAGAGAGAGAGAGAGAGAAAGAGAAGAACAGGGTAGATAGAGAGAGACAATTTTTAGAGCTAACACCCACCTGTGAACTAAACTGATATCACGATGCATATCTCAGTAGTCTACTGATCTCTATTTTTTAGAAGAAGCTGATGAAGGTAATGCAGACGGTATCGTAGATAAAAGTCCTGCAAAATAGCACATACAAGACTCAAATATCACTCTTAAGAACTCAAATACAGTACCAGCAAAACTTCAATAAAGTCTAATGGAAACTCCAATATATCACACACACAAAAACTCAAATAAGCACACGCAAAAATTCTAATACAGCTCTCAAAAAAACTCAAATACAGCATAATAGAAACTCTAATATATCACAAACAAAAACTCACACATACCACGTAAGAAAACTTAATTATAGTGCATACATACTCTATCATACTACACATCCAAGGTGCAGAACTAAAACAATGTAAATTAGTATTTATTACGTATATCTAGATCAGACATTAATATTAATTATAAATTCTAAATATATTGACATTTTCCCCATAACTTATACATAACTGTTTAAGGCAACAAAAATGAAGAAATTATTCTGCTCTATTTTTCATCGCAAAATAGCTTAATACAAAATAGAATTACGTCTATTTCACAAAACTCCATAATATCCAAGCAAAGCCAAAGAGGATCGTGAAAATGGACATAAAGGCCCGCAGGTTTTGAGAAATGCTATGTAGCATTACAATAGCGAATAATTAGCATGTAGAAGTATATAAATATTGCAGAATTAATAGATTGAGTAGTATAGATTTTAATGACTAAAACTGGTTTAATTTTGCATCAGCTCTTGGATAACTTCGAAGCCTCAGTGAAAATTCAAATTTTCCGTTAAATTTCTTGAGTTCAAATAAGAGAACGAAAATTTTGAAATGTTCGTTTTCAGTCCTTCAGCCATTCCTTCTCTTCTGTTATCATCTAACTTTAATTACTATACTCAACAAATGTCCTCCTACAATAACCAGATTAGAAAATAAAAAACAACTTACCAGTATATGCAGCACTGTATTGCGGTAAATAATTTTCCGTTGAATTTCTTGAGTTCAAATGAGAGAATGAAAAATTTGAGGTGTCCTGCTTTCCTTCTTCCGCCATTTCTTCTCTTCTTCTATCGTCAGGCCTGGCATCAGCTCTTGAGCCGCTTGGAGGTCTCAGTGGAAGAGCTGTTCTACCACTGTAGTTAGCTGGACTTGACGAGAGCCTTCCAGTGGATGAGCTGGAAGAAGGTCTTTCCTGGAAAGACTTTGAGGACTTCTCTCCATCAGCAGAAACACTGCGACCTGGATCTGATAAAGAGTATCCGGAAAATCCCAGCAGAGTCCGATAACTGGATTCCATCGAGACAATACTGGAGGTGGCAGAGAGGAAGTGAGGTGGAACTACATTAGGCGGGTAGATGGAGAGCGGTGAACACGGGCTGGAGGCAGTGGTGGAAGGTTTAACTTTGCTGCTGGAATGAAAGACTTGTGATCTACCGTCAGAAACAGACGAGCCCTGTGGCGTTGATGAAGCTATTGAAGCGCTTGACTGATTGATCGATTGAAATCTCGAAGTTGTATCAGAAACACACGAATATTTCACGGAATTATCTTTAGTTGTTCTACTCTGAGGAGAACATCCGCGATCATCTGTATAATAATTCTGAGTAAAATGAGATCTTTGAGGTAAATTATTACCCTGTGCAGATGTCCTAGAGTTATGATTGTCCTGAGATGACGTTTTGTTACCTTTCATAAAATCTAAATTAAGTCCCTGAGTATCAAATGTGTTATTAGAGTACGACTTAGAATGGAACCGCTCTAAAGGCTCGTCTTGTAATCTGCCAGAGCTGTCTACCCGAGATACAATACTACCATTTTCAAGAGTTCTCTGATCAGCCCGTTGACTCACATTAAGTTCCGAAGAAACGTTTACACTTTTACCGAACTGAATAACGTTGGAACTCGTCCTTGCACCATTTGTGATCCTGTTCGACGCTGGCTTTGAACTCATATCTACCGGCTTGAGATCAGCTGAGCTAGCGTCTAACCCAAACCTATAGTTCTGCTGCTGCATTAACATCCACCGAGTGTATTGCTCGTGGTATTCCGGATTGGTGGAAAGGAGATGAAAGTGGTAGGCCGGATCAACTGGAAAACCAAAAGGGGAAAACCCATTTTGAAACCCTGGTGGAAAAGTTTGGGAAATATTGGAAGCTGCCATAGAGTTCCTGATTGCCATCTCGGCCACCTGGTGTCCGTTATGAGAGCGGCCAGTTCTGTGAGAGAAAGAGTCGCTGAGATTGTTTGAGGAAAGACTATGCCCTTCAGAAGAGAGGGTTTTCGATATAGAGGATGAACTGTTCCTCATCCAATCCGCTCTATCAGTGATCGATTTATTGCTGGGGGTTGGAATGACAGATTTAGATAATTCACTAATTAGAAACGGTTCAGTTTTTGGTACGACAGCTTTAGGTGTACTGCTCTTGGTCTCAGTTCCTTTAACGAAAGCGGAAGGAGATTTATGAAGCATAGCTTCTTTATCATCTATACCTTCCCGCTTGACTAGAGTTCCTAAATCCCGCACGGGTTCAGATTTAGTCAAAGTATTAACGCCGTCGCTGTGAGATCCTAAAAATTTATGTACAATAGAGGAATCGGCTGGATGAGTTTTTAACGCTGCCTCAGTCACACCGTTAATAACAGAACTCTGACTAGATGGAGATGAAGAATTTCCAACTGTTTTTTCTAACGTGGAGAAGCCATTTCGGGGGGACGAGATTTCGCTCTTTATTTCTAAAATCTTAGATGGCACATCATTCAGTGCGGGTGTCACTGACTCCTCCTTGTGTGAAACTCCATTCACAATCACAGAGTTACTAGACAACGTTATATTTGAAGAAACTGCAGCGCTTGTCTCGCAAACTGGCACTACTTCTTTCACGTTAATTTTGACGTCGCTAGCTGAAGACATTTCAGTTAACTCAGATTTGATTATTTTATTTTCTGCATCGTTTTCTGTCGCACTCTGTTTTGAGCTGGG
>CAJHZI010000434.1:17500-37500 GCA_905160935.1 Enchytraeus crypticus | reverse complement strand
TTCATATAATCCGAGTGGGCACTTCAAGGGGAATAATATTAATTACACTATTAACCAGAAATTAAAGTCTAACCTTGGACAGCTCCAGACATAGCGAGTCGAGTCCATGAGAGATCCCACGTAAGTCTTTCCTCTCCACGTCACGTTTACCACCAGGATTCCTACATCAATACCAAAAACATTTGTTGTTACATCATTACCAAAAAAAATTGTTGTTACATCATTCTACATCATTACCAAAAACATTTAGTAAAAAAGCTAAGGTTAACGTCAGTCCTCACTTTATGCGATGTCAGTGACGGGCGAGCCCAGGATTTGAACCCCGCACATACTGATCCGCGGTCGAGTATCTTACCGACTTCGCCACTGGCTCCAGCCATTTGTTGTTACATCGCAAAATGTGTGTGCACTACCAATTGAATACACTTAGCGGTATCTTCCTGTATCGAAGGCTCTACAAAATATTCCATGCAGTTCGATCAATTCGATCTCTGTCCTAGTACAACTTGGATTCAAGGATAAAATGATGATGCTGATGATGATGAGTTCAGAGAAATCGATGGTATTCGAAAATCTTCTCCTTCGTCAAGTGGGCTGAGTCGGTGGCTTGTTGGCAAGTTGTTTGACAGTGGATAAGTATATGCAGTGTTCAAATCCAGTCTCTCTCGGTCACTGACATGTTATCGAGCAGGAAACTGACGTTAAACTTCGCTTTTGTTTTATCTCTTAGAACAAAATCTGCAAGTTCTAAATCAGTTAAAACTCATCATTCAATGAACAGGCAACCACGTATTTAATTATTCAACGACATCTCTATCCGTTGGTCATCTCTGTTTTAAACAAATTGTTTTGCTTACAACTTTACATTTATTAATTACTTAATAATGTATCGTAACACTCTGCGATTGCAGGACTATTGAAATAAGTAAATTTATTTCTAGAATCATCGGTAGTGTTAGTGAAGAGGTTACGTAAACAATTATGAATTTTTAGATTTTTGCAAAATAACGGTATAAACGATAAACGAGTAGGCGAAATGCTTTTAAAAATACGTTTCAATGATGGTTCCATGTAACCCATGATAAATAACTAATAAGTTTAAAACATATAACACATTATCTCTCCCTATTAGTGCACTGCCTACTGGCAGGTCCATGGTATAGGCCCCGATAACTCCTCCACTCCTCTCTTTCTTCCTCCTTCCTGTTCACGTCTACATAAAAGTGGATCTTTAAATCATCTATATAACATTCCTTTTGATATATCATTATTCTTGGGGGATTCTGCTTACGACGAGGTGGGCCCCCTGTGCCTTCCTCAGCTTCGACTAACATTTACTGGGCTGGGGCGTCATTCCCAGAGAACGCTATATCCTATTTACCTCTTCAAAACAAATAACATATTATAGACGTATAACATGTTATAGACGTATAACATGTTATAGACGTATAACATGTTATAGACGTATAACATGTTATAGACGTATAACATGTTATAGACGTTATACATATAACATTATAGACGTTAATAAATAAGGAATTTAAAGTTTTAATTAACCTTTACTGGACTCACTCCATACGATGCCCTCTAGTACGACAGTTGTGCCTGGTTCACAGGGTCCAATGCATTCAGGATCCGTCATAATCCCCACCGAGTATGCGTCCGTGCCGAAATCCCGTGTCTCAATGATCAATGATTTATCACACTGCAGAAATCAATCAATCAAATAATCAATAAATCGATGCAATTTAGCAGATATATTATTTTAAATAGCGACAGTCTTAAATCTGTTCCAAATTAACAATAATGTGAGATTAGAATGCTATCCATCGATGATAGAAGTTAATTATTAAGCAATATCGGCTCTTTAACTTTCGTTCATACAACTTCAAGATAATAATACTAATAATAAAGGTTTAACGTCCGTTTCCTTACACAAGGATGATGTCAGGATGTATGTCATTACAAATCGATTCACCCCAGACGATCTGAAAAAACATGTGCTGAAGAGAAAAAAAGATCCTAAACGATGCTGGTCCGGTGATAAAAAAACTGGTCAGGCAAGATGAAAGAAGTCTATGGTGGGAAGAGATATGTTTTAAATGAGAAACAATAGAATCGAGTGAGAAGATCGCTGTTTACAATGGCCACTAAACAACAGTCATGCAATGGAAATGAATATACATGTATACTAGTGGGTTGATGAGCCCTCAGATATACAGCCAAATATATGCATGGACTGATAGACAAACAGACAGACAGATAGATAGATGGCTAAAAAGTTAGATAGGCAAATAGCCAGACAGACGGATAGATAGTTCAATAGATAGACTGATGGACAGATAGTTGGAGAAGATGTATAGATGGACATATATGTGTAGACGGTTAGAGAGTAACATGACAGCGAGAGAGTGTATCTAATTAGTTTGCCATCTTAAAGAAGATTACTTTACTATCGTGCTTCTCAACACACCAGCTTCCTCTTCTCTATCTCTCTCGCTCTCTCTCTCTCTCTCTCTCTTTCATTCACTCTCTCTCTCTCTCTTTCTCTCTCTCTCTCTCTCTCATTCACTCTCTCTCTCCCTATCTCTCATTCATTTTTCTTGCTCTTTGGGCTCTCTTCTTCTGTCTCTATCTTTCTCTCTCTCTCTTCTCTCTCTCTCTCTCTCTCTCTCACCCACTCAGTCATGCACTCACTCACTCGCTTACTCACTCCACTCAAGCTCATTCTCGTTTTCCCTTTCTCTCTCTCTCTCTCTCTCTCTCTCGCTCTTAACATTCTCAAGTCTCAGACTCTCTTTCTATTTCGCTCACTGCTAATATATCTTTCTATTTTTTCCCTATTCCCTTATCCATCTCTGCCTTAAGTCTTCTACCGCAAAGCAACATGATCCTCAAGACCTAGGAGATCATAGTCTTTGCAAAATTATAGAATTCTCTGAGTTTGAGAAATCGTTTAACCAGCAGAGTATTCTATAATTAACAACAGCACGATAGCTTAACAAAGTTATGAAACTAAACAAAGAAAATAATATGCTATAATATATTATAAATTGATAACTAAATCGTAAACTGCGATTAAGTCATCACATTTAATTCATTATTTCTACTTCCATTCACAATATGAACATTTCTCAAATAGTGGCAAAGCTTTCCATAAGTCAAAACAGTATTATTTGTCTGCTTGGTTAAACTGAAAATCGTCGTTAATATAGGAGCGCAATATGGCAGGCTCTCTGTTAGCTTATATCAAGCAACGTTCTCAGAATAATAAACAATGTGCTGCTAAATCAAGTTGGGCCTCGTGCGGAAATGCAGTCCATCCGTATTAATTTAATTGTATCTACATTATCTGAATCCGGATAGGTATAGAAATCAATATACATATCTAGGCACAAATGTTTCACGACTAGAATGCCTGCAGGCTAAAGTAAATGTTAAACATAAACATTTTTTAAAAATCCCTTAAACGAAAAAAAAACTGTAAAGAGAGCAAGTGAAGTAAAATTGTAATTCAGTAAAGAATGAGTTAAAATTAAATACATAAATTTTTATTACGGGTATAATTACAGAACGGACCGCCATGGACAATAGAAGCATTGTATGCATAGTGTAAATGGCTGAGCCAGTGGGTACATCGTCGCGGTAGTTTGGAGATGACAGTTGCATAACTAACCCGTCAATACATCAATAGACCGTCACAGAGTTCATCTGAACAAACTACAGCCAGTTACTCTACGTGGGCTTACATAACGAGATATTGACATTTCTCTAGTGACAAACGGAGCTATCATATATTCATACAATTCTAGATTATATATATATATATATATATATATATATATATATATATATATATATATATATATATATATATATACACACACACATATTATATAATGTATGTACATGAATATACAAATACATCATTATCTTTTACAGTTAATAAAGGTCTACTTTACTTTTGTAGCATAGTGCAAGAATCTGTTTGTATATAATGCCTCTTGTTATCAATATATGCTATTTCTACTGTAATAATATACTGTACAGTGTACCCATAGATGCGTACATAGATGATATATGCACACATAGATGCGTACATAGATGATATATGCACACATAGATGTGTACATAGATGATATATGCACACATAGATGCGTAGTATTGTGTACAGTATACATGTATGCTCGTATTCTTAGTGAATGTCGTTCTCGTTCTACCATATTATAACTCCATCAACAGTCTTTAGACATCATATTTCTATTGAATAATAAAGTATGCTACTTCAGTATATCATATATAGTGAAAGCTGCTGTTAAAGATTAAACCAAGTAAATTTTCATAAAACAGCGAAATGTGAAAACACTCGCATTCTGAGCAAAATCGGCAAAGAGAAGTCTTTGTTCGGCTTCCTTCGTACATTGCAATTGTAATAGAGGCAGAGGCAGGCTGAGATTAGGTATGTTAGATAATTTAAAGACCCACTCATATGTGGACACGAAGAGGAAAACTGAGTGCACTAAGAGAGAGAGAGAGAGAGAGAGAGGGAGAGAGTGAGAGAATTGCCATAGTTACATGCTCACTTCACGCAGTACGAGTAAATTTCTAATCTTCTATTACATAGCTTACCATGGATTCCTTTAGCACTTCAGCAGTTATTTTGGTGTTAGGCTTTTAAAATAGTAATTAAAAGTTTTAAAATATTAATTAAAATCGAGGAATAATTTTCTGCAAAAGAATGCAGAATACTTTCACTCTCTATCATTTGAAAGGTTGTCAGCTCCAGAAACGCCTGCTGCAGCTTACTAAGTAGAAACAGTTGGCTAAAAGCCTCCACCGATGACCTTTCTCAAATCCGGGGTCAAGTTATCACGTGACACCGGCTATACATTAACAATAACATCTTACACAAGTAACGGCCACTTTGCATATACGTTGTGTACCGGTAGAAAAGAGGAATATAAAAATATGAAAGTTTGAGCAAGAAATAAAGTAATAAATCAAAGAATAACTAAAAGTAATAATCGCGAGGAAATAATACTCATTTAAAAATATAATTTATATTTAATAATATAATTTATAGGAAAAATAGCACTTAAGAAACTTGATAAAAGACAGAGGTTGTCGAGAGAAGAAGATAGAATAAAATAAGATTTATATACAAGAATTATAAAATTCTTTCCTCCGCCATGAAAAAGGTAATATAACCATGAAACTACTGAAGAAAAAAGTCCAATAAAATAGTAAGATGACCATACACTAAGATGAAAAATCTCAGCAGAAACAAAGAGAACAAGAACTGAAGTCTCGGGAACAAGAACATGACCAGTATAGTTCGTAATCGATCAATCACTTGAGGCAGGCAGAATGCTTCAACATGTCTCTCGTGTTTCGTCATTGGCAGCAAATAACCTTCCACTGGGCCGCAACCAGGGGGTCCGGCCTTAGCAATGATGGAAAGGGATATGCCTCTAAAAACAGACTGAGCTGTGTTGATAAACAAAGATATTCCCATCGACCAAGTAGTGTAAAGTATGATGCCACTAATGTTGAAAATTCGGAAATTGTGACTGTCGAATTCCTTTACTAGCAGCCGAAAGTAATGAATTTATTTAATATAGACTAACAGCTGATGAATTATAGTGAATGAAAACTGTCTTTTAAGTAAAGAGAGAAATAGATCCATATGTGTATACATGCACATATATATAATTATATAGGCTGATATATATATATATATATATATATATATATATATATATATATATATATATATATATATATATATATATATATAAGCTTTAATTCGACTCTAAATGCACATTGGTACCATATGAAAACATATAGGAATAAATAAACAAAATCTTAGTAGTACAGAGAAATAAAGTCAAATAACTGTCACATGGCTGTCAAACTTGTCAATACAAACTGATCTATTATAAATAGATAAATTAAATAAATCCTAAATGTATAACTAAAGCGATCTAGTGCTTAATATCGAGGGATAGCAGCAGAGAGATGGATGGATTAAGAAAGAAAGGAATCACTCCAGGATACGAAACTATTTAACAACACACGCAGCTTCTTAAACCAGAGCGAGACAGAGACAAGAAAATCAATAGCAACCAGTCATATAACATTCCGCTATCTAGAGGGGCTGCAGACATTAAATCTATCATGAAGCCAGACAGCGCTATTAAATGCTCTTTAAAATACTCAAATGTTGATAGAAAATACAAAGCTAAAGCTAAGGTTAACGTCAGTTTCCTCACTCGAAAGCGACTCACTCGAAAGCGCCCATCAGTGACGGGCGAGCCCAGCATTTGAACCCCGCACATACTGATCGGCGGTCGAGTATCTTACGGACTTCGCCACTGGCACCAGCCAAAATATAAAAAATGTTGATTCATACCACTACTGTTAAGTAAATTATCAATAATTAACTATGAAACACTTTAGATAAGCGATTACTTACTAAAGTATTCGCATTCGAAACAAACAAATGCCATAATTTTATTGAATAGCTCAAATGGTAGTGTACTAGTCCGAAACAGCATGATCCGGGTTCAATCGCCAGGCCATTACTTCATAGCTACCATTCGCGGTTACTGTATCTGAAACTCTTAGATTTAAACTTAACAATAATTTTATCATAGCTTCGTGAATTATTTCTTACATATACACCGCGACTGTATCGGATGAATTTTCTGGTCGACATAAGACTGATTCTATAAGAAGAAATAAAGTAAAGATGTTGCAGACATGACGTCACAACTTCAATTTTCTCGACCTTTCGGTTTCAGATGTAGCAGTTAAAGAAAATGTCAAAGCACTCAATTGCTTTCACAGACTTTCAAAAATTACTCAAAAATCACTATTAAATAAAATCACTATTAAATAAAATCACTATTAAATAAAATCACTATTAAATAAAATCACTATTAAATAAAATCACTATTAAATAAAATCACTATTAAATAAAATCACTATCATTCACAACACAACACAGGCACTAAATCATTTTTATTGTTCAGTGTTAACAATATGAGTTCTAGAATGTAAAAAAAGTAAACACGCATTATAGTGAATAATCAACTATGTTGATATCTATCGCTTTTAAAACCACATGTTTAATCCGTTAGGCAATTTAGATCATTTTCCGTATAATCAGTCCAGTGAATGTCCGAGATTTTACTCTCAGATTAGCGCGGCTGGGATTCGAACCCACGAGGGTTCAATTCACCTTGGGATTTGTCATTTAAAACTTCATGACATTACCCCTACGCTATTTAGACATTCTAAATGATCTCGAAATATCGCTATAATGGATGTGTTCTTCATTCGCCTAGTACTGAAACGTATTTGTTTTCGCTAATGAGTCGAAAACGCTGTAGTATGGGAAAGCTTAAAAATTGCAAATAATAATTATACTATAGTATTGATAGTAAAGATAGAAACGATAATAAATTAAAAAATAAATGCTAATAAGAAGTGCTAGTAACAACAACATAATAAAAACAATTAGAGTGCTACTGTCGTCAATGACAACATCGAGCACTATTGAGACAAAATCAAGCCGGCGAGCAAAAAGAAGGTCCAAAACGGTGCAAAATTCCAAAATCCAGATAATCAGTCTAGTAAGGGGATATAATGAATTATACTGTATAGGAAACTTTAAAGAGCATTGTTATTGTTTTTTGTTATTGTTATTGGCACAGCATTCTAAAAATAAACTAAAACATTCTCTGATTTCTGTCCATTGAATATACACCTAATGTTCTCATTTAAATTCACAGATAAACAAAGAGACAGACTGCAAAAGGATGAGTGAGAGAGAGAGAGAGAGAGAGAGAGAGAGAGAGAGAGAGAGAGAGAGAGAGAGTGAAACCAGTGTACTAACTCGTAAGGTAGAATAGCGATGACTAGCTATTTACAAATTGTAGCCACATATTGTAACTCTTTCACAACCGCTCTCATTCATTATTCATATACAATTGCAAATTGCTAGATTGATTAATGTGTGCCTGCATCAAATCTTTGAGATAGTGTTCCTACGGGTGGTTGATATGGTTTGAATTATACTAGTATAAGGTTATGATTAGAATTAGACTAGGATGAGGTTATGGTTTGAATTAGACTAGGATGAGGTTATGGTTAGAATTAGACTAGGATATGGTAGACTAGGATAGGGTTATGGTTAGAATTAAACAAGGATAAAGTCATAGACACTACCAGTTAGGTAGGCGAGCTTATACTAAAACTTTTATTCTTGTACCAAATAGTAAATGTTAGACTTATAATAAACGGAAAACACAAATAACAGTAAAACGAATTACACGAATAACGGTAAAACGAGTAACACGAATAATAGTACGACGAATAACACGAACAACAGTAAAACGAATAACACGAATAACAGTAAAACGAATAACAAGAATAGAAGTTCTCAGACGAGATAACAGCTTGATTTGAATCATATACTCGCTCGTTGCATTTTTTTTCTATCGAACGCGACGTTTGTCTCAGAGTAGGGCCTAAAACTTGCTTCTTAAGTTCAAAAAGTTTAAATAAAGATTGCAACTTTTTGCTACATAGTATATAGGACTAATCACGATCCTACATCTCTATATTACAGTACACCGTAGGACTTTGCCGCACTGATAGTCAAAGTTTATCAGAGGAGTTGTAAATAAACTGTTTTCAACTCATTCATAGTCATAAGTGAACTGAGATATGTAGAGGGATTAGGTTCAACATCAAAGAACGTTTATCTAGTCACTTCAACGGTCGACGGTTTATCAATCTAGCAACGAAACAACTAAGACTGTGATCAGAAATGGACTGAAAACATTTGGGAAAGTAATAGAAAGTTAAATTTAACGTATGTTTTCGTGTAGTAGTGTAACAGTAATCAATCAATCGATCAATAAATCAATAAGAATTTAACGTCCGGATCCTCGCCGTAAGGCAATGTCATGGACGTCAAGTAAGGAACAGCTTGGCTGGGATTTGAGTTCCAGTATGTTCGGTTTAGCAGGCAAGTGTGTTACAAGTCATGTCAGCATGTTAAGTAATGTTCAGTGGTAGAACATAATACCCAATATATGATGAGCAGTTAAGTAAAGGCTAAATACTACAAAGCAAATGTTACTATGCTGCAAATAGCGAAATTGTTCAGTGATATTCAACCAAAATTACCGAAATTTCAACAGCGTATTTACCTAAGCAATGCATATATTACTAGTCCCATATTGCGACGGCGCAATCAAAGCCAACTACTAATGACCATGCAGTGAAATAGAATGTAAAGAAGACCACAAAATCCGGACTAAACAAGGAAACCATGTCAGCTTGATGGTATATCAGCTTAAGTTAAACCAAACGAATACAAAATATACAGTATATCATTTCTTTTTTATCATTTTGTTTGCTCGCCGGCTTGCTTTAATCTCAATAGTGCTCGATGTTGTCATTTATGACTATAGCACGCTAATTCATATTATTATCAGACTTTTAGAAATCCATGTATGAGATTACGTTGATACCTAACTTAAGCACCTTATCATTCAAACACAAATCCCATGTCCAGCCATCAACAACAATGAGACAGTAAAGTTTACAACGTTGAGCGCTTTTCAAGCTTGACTGCTATTTAGAAATGAAATGCCCGGTTGGGTGCATCAGTCCAGCAGCAGTTACCAGAAACATCTGGTAGATCATTACGCTGCCTCGGGGAGTCTCTAATAACGATAATAGCTCTGGCTGGACGGTTATTCGGGTGTTTTATTTCGAACCCGGCGCATTCGATTACGCTCGCTCTGCGCTTCATTTCTGCTTATTTAAATACCCGAATGTTTACATCGGTTTATAAAGTTCGGCATCGCTAACCTTCCCATTTTTACATTATTTTAAGCTGTGCCATACAAGAGACTGCTGGTGATATGCTTCGGGTGAATGTTTTACGGTAACATTTCAGAATGTTAAATAATCCACAAATTAAATCAAATGTAACTTTCAAAAGAAAGGAGAACAAAATAATTTTTTCGAACTGAACGTATATGGAGTCAAATAATCATTTTATATATGCACAATTATTGCTACTGCTTACATTATAACGCTTATTAAGTTAGAATTTCTTCTCAGGGTCCTTGTAACTGCCTGGGTGCCTAAGGCTTACCCTGTCTTAGCTATTTCATGTCTCATTAATGTGTACATGTGATTTTATTGTGCAAGACAAACTCATTAAATTAAATTAAAATATTTATATCACCATACTATAACCATCACACACGACCTAGAGAACAAAACACGAGATATATAAGCCCATATGCGCTAACACACACTCCTTCAGACATCATTTAGAGCATAAAAATATGCACACAAAAAATACGTAATGATCAAATTAGTCAATAATTTGCCAAGTAAATACAACTTTAGGAAACATTCAAAGACAAGAAGAGCGGATGAAACGAAGAAATGAAAGACAGAAAAGCTGGTGCTTAACTAAGATGATTGTAGAGTAACTTCTATTTATGCATTCTAAAGCTACTCCTATCGAGTTATCCTACCATCAATGGCAACAACATTTCTGCGCACAATTCCGTCTCACGTCAAAACAAATAAACCCAACTTGACTCGAACCAGTGAGCGGTCGTGTGCAGAGGTGAGCTGAGATAACAAAGACCTTGCCTTTAAAATAGCTGCTATCAACCAATCAGGCAATGCCAATTAAAATATTTTTTGTCCAAAAATCCTTCAATGAAATTGTTGATAGCGCTAATACAATTGAGTATATGCAACTATTCACTATTATTTATAGTACTTTCTTGGAGTGCTCTTAAATAAGCGAAGGACAAAGAGAACGTGCAAAACGTCTGATGCATAAAATTTATATTTAAAATATCTTCTCGACGAGTGATTTGCCCTTGTTGTCTGAACTAGTCTACACTGTTAACAGCAGTTAACACTACACTGTTAACACTACACTTTTAACACTGTTAATACTACACTATTAACACTGTTAACACTACACTATTAACACTATTAACACTACATTGTTAACAGCAGTTACTCGTTGATATTCAGAACTCGTACGCTAAAGCCACTACAGCCACTAGTTCACAGTGCAGCACGTCCTGGGGTCCTTTCTACAACAACAATGCCAATCATTGTTCTACAGATGAGCCGCTACATCATACAACGTACTCATTAATTCCTTCCTTTTCATTTCTCTGCATCTCAGAGAGAAAGAAGACACAAGTTTCTCAACCGCTCCTTACCTGATATTTTTGATAATTTTCCCTTCCTAAAGTAATGCTAATTTAATAATAAAGGTATACTATATATAGATGCGCGGTTATTAAGGTTAATAACTTGCTTTGAGCACGTTGTCAAAGTAAACGTTCGCTAGGCTCAGGTTGAGGAACCTGACGTTAAACTACATTGATCTTTTCTATTTCTCTCTTACTGCACTGCCTACAGGCATGGCATATAGCGCCTTCACGCTTCTCTGTCTTCTTCTTTCATCTTCATTTCCACATATAAGTGGGTCTTTAAATCGTCTAACATACCTAATCTCAGCCTGCCTCTATTTCTTTCCATGCTGCATTCTATGACCTCTTCATTCTGCATTCTATGACCTCTTTTAGTAGGTTTTTCTCCTTAGAATGTGTTCTATCCAACTCTTTTTCATATTTCTTAATACATTTGTCAACTTTTCTATTTATTGAAATCTTTATCCAGCGTTGCACCACGTTGGGTCCATTAAGAAGAATTTTTCTATACTAGAAGTTTCAACAGCTCGCGTTCATTTCAAATTAATACATTATATGAAGAGTTTGGCAAAGTAAACTACAACAAATAAAGCGCTACCGTCGTCAATGAGAATTTCGAACACTACGAAACCTTATCCAAGACGAAGAAAAAAAAGAACTGGATCCAAATTGGTGCAAATCTTATATCCACAAATAAAGTGTAGACAATCAAAGCAATGACAGACGTAAGGGTAAAAAGATTAATGTTAACGTCAGTTTCCTCACTCGAAAGCGATATAAGTGACGGGTGAGCGCAGAATTTGAACCCCGAACATACTGATCCGCGGTCGAATATCTTACCGACATCGCCACTGGCTCCAGTCGTTATCCAAACGCTTCAGTTGAAAGGCACGGAGTTCTATTTAATACTGATGTCGCCTTACAGAGAGGAAATGGACGTTAAATTAGCATATCCTGTCAACTACTGACACTGTCAACGATTGACAATCAGAGATTGGAACTAGCGACCTCAGGCTTAAGCAAACTGTGTTACTAACTCTGCCACCCAAGGTTACCAGCAGTAAGAATACTCTCGGTCTATCTTTATCACTTTACATGTATACGGGCTCAGAATGTAATTAAATCATAAACAGCGAATATAAAGCAAATAAAAGCGTCAGACAAGCAAGTGCCGGGGGGGGGGAGTTAACTGAAGAGCCTCGTTTATCTCTAATGCTAATGTTGATTGATAGAGCAGAGAGACCACGATTAACAATCCAACTCATTCACATGGCCACTTATACTAAACCTCTTTCTATAGATCGTGGATATTGCGAATAAATGTAGCTATATTAGCATAACTCTATATACATGTGTATATATATACAGTATATACACACAATATATATATATATATACATTATATATATACATACACATTATATATATATATACATTATATATATATATATATATATATATATATATATATATATATATATATATATATATATATATACACACACACACACACACAAATTCAATAGTCAGTGCATCGAAATTAAAATTTTTGTTTCCAAAGCATAATGATACGGTTTAGTTTCGAATGCTGGAAGAATGGATAACGTATTCGTATTAAGAAGTGAATAGAAATGCATGAAATAAAAGCAGCACACTGAGTAATGAAAGCAGTCATTACAATCCCTGAATTAAATTAGTTAACTAATTAAATACTTCAATTAATAATAAACTCATACATTACTTCTTATTAGTAAGATCGTTTTATAAACATTGACAAATGAACTTATAAACTAAATATTACATATTTAGGAAGGATTGAGCAATAAACATAATAATTCTCAAAAAAATTTTTACCCATGGGAATAAAAATTTAAGAAAAATATGCAATTCCGGTTGTAGGAAAGGAAACAGTAGAGCAGCGAACGCTTGTCAGGATGAACAATGAAAAATCTTTGGAAACCTCAGGGAATTGCGAGATGAATATAAATTATCCCAACGCGCAAAGGGACAAAGAAAAATCGGAAAAGATTTGCAGTGTTGGACTGGTTAGCAGGCGTCGATACGGTTTCACGCTGTTACAATTAAACGAGAGGCTGTGGAAGACTGGAAGCCTCTACCGGGCGGAGTTATTAGAAGTCGAAATGAGGATTTCTTTCCTCCTTCTTTCACTCAGTAAAGCAGACTCTTAACGGGCGTCCTTTTTCTTTCATTCTCAGTTCAATCAATCAATCAATACGAATTTAATGTCCGGTTCCTCGCCATAAGGCAATGTCAAGGACGTAGGCAATGTCAGGGAAGTTCATCAATTCGACAGTGACTTATTGTAATTTCACTTACAGTTTACCAGAGTTCAGTAAATTAAGCTCTGATGGGAGCAAACTGGTAAATTTGGATTGTTGAGAAACGGTCGTTCCATTTTGTAGCAACCAAACATTCTGTTGTTGATTGTTAAATTAGTAGTGGACTACCGAAATCGAGATCCATTTTTTCGATCCCTACAGTGAAGTAATTGATTGATTGATTGACCGATTGATTTATCGTCAATATCAATCAATCAATCTATTTATTCTATAATAATTATTGTGTTCTTTGTGTACTCAGTCGTCATCGTGTGATGCTTTGGCGCCTGTTTGTGCGGCGTCTGCAAGAGACGTTCCTAACATTGCCTTATGGCGAGGAACCGGATGTTAAACTTTTATTGATTGATTGATTAAATAATTAATTTCTAACTGTCCTACATTTCACTCACGCCACACCGTTTCGTTCCAGCTTATTTCTCTAATATCCATTCATTAGCTTATAACCAGCATCCATCTTTCGTTTCCAATGTAAACAAGCAATGGAGAAAGCTTTCCACATACATCTCATCCTATTTTATCACTCCGCTTCCTCCAGGCTACTCAACCAGAAACCAGAGCTACTACTCTAGTCGACTTCAAACAGATCGTGCAATTAGATCTTCAAACATAAGTAGCGATTACAGCATAGCGCCAGCATAATTCAATCTCATGTATGTAATAAAACACTTAGTTATATCATTGCCCTAGCAACCAATCCTTAACGACGAATTCAAATACAGAATACTTTAAAGCGCATTTATTTATGCATAATAATTATAATAATAATAATAATAATAATAATAATAATAATAATAATAATAATTATTATTATTATTATTATTATTATAAAGGTTTAACGTCCCTTTCCTCAAACAAGGATAATGTCAGAGACGTCCCCCCATTACATGTCACTACAAATCGATTCAGCCCAAATGATCTGAAAAAACATGTGCTAAACGGTGTACAAAAGAGGCACACAGTGCAGATGCTAGCAATCCATAAATTGCATTGAGCACTTGAACAGAGAGTAACGGTTTAAAATTATTCTTAGTAGAGAATTCAGTGCACAAGCGATAGGTTGAGAAATCTAAATGTAAACTAATTATGAATTATATTCTCACTTTTATGGCATTAATATTTTTACTTAATAATTACACATAATAGTTTATTTAATAATACTGCAATATCTCACAACTTTAACATTTCTAGAAGTAATTTACAAAGAAGATTGATTACTATGCGATGCATTTGCGAGCAACAGAGTGCGCATTGGTGGTGGGGGGGGGGGCGAATTGGCTGCGGTGGCCCGGTAGATTCGCGCCATGTATCACGTTGCTTTATGCGAGCCAAGCCCTTGGGGCGATTTATCATGCCATCTAAGAGCTGGGCAGAATTAAGAGAGAAAGTTGAGCATAACTCAAAGACACTTCAATCTTTCATACAGTGGTTTGAATAGTATCGTAAACAAAGAGTACAACTGGGGTACAATACTTAACTAGGGCGCACAGAATCAAAGAGAAGCAAGTTGGTTGAGGTACAATAGGTGAAAAGTACATACAGTATCATAGCAGATGGAGTGTTTCGGACACAGTACGCGGAACAAAGTCGCTGAATATAAAACTATAAATTATTCTACTAAAAAACTACGACAGGAAAAATAAACGGAAATCGAAGTAAAGATCGCAAGAGGGTGACGTTCATTAAGAGTCTAAATAGCAGGTAGAGTAGTAAATGAATGCAGATAATGTAAGCAGAAATGATCAGAGCAACAATGGACAGAAACATATGAAGAAACATGACCATGACTTCCCAGGCTTGGAACAGACACGACATTCGAAGAAGAAGACAGTATCATAACTCACTATAGTACTTAAGGTACAAAACATAACTGATTGGAAAAGGACCAAAAATGTTTTTTTTTCAAATTGACTGAGGTACCGCAGCAAACTAGGGAATAGAGGTCAACTAAACACTAGTTTACTTAAGTAGCTGGCATATTCAATGATTAATACAAGTATGCAATAGGGTGTGAGCCAATTTATAATAGTATATTAAGTAATAAAAGGGTTTTCTCTAAAAGAGAATATATTGAAAACTCTTCTAACTTTAACTAAAGTTTTATTACAAATAAAACATCATTTGTATATTCCTATCATGAGATATTGAAAAGTACGCTCATCAAAACTGAAAAACTTTGGTTTAATTCTGGTAAGGAATTTACCAACTATTTTACAACTATAGCTTACATTATTTCGGCTAACACTTAAAACTTTCTGATGCCATACTAGAAAACATAATTGTTATTTGTAAAAATACTATAAATCATTTAAACGAGTAAACAAATCAGCATTATGGATGTGTAACATAGACTAAAACATTATTCATTTTTCGCGTGTTAAATGGCTACATAAAAGCAACTAAATACCAGCTTACAACGATATCTCGGCAGAATGTCAAAACTATTGTATTTCAATATTTGTATTTACACAAGTAAACGTGTATATAAATATTGTATGTTTACTGCATTGAGGAATGCGATAAACTTTAGTTGCAGTTGTTAGCTAATCCATTAAATTTAATTTATAATCAATCAATTAACAAATTTTAAATTTAATCAATGAATTTCTTTCATTTCAGTTCAACCAGTAGACATAAAGGATAATTTCAGCGCCTAACTTAAATAATTAGCTAATAAGTGATAATATTAATAATAATAATAATAATAATAATAATAATAATAGTTGCTATCAGCCAATGGTTTGATAGAGGCTGTAAAAACGTGATGGGGGAATAGGGGAGGGGAGAGTTTGTTCATGTGGAGACAAAGAGAAGGGAGATGTTTAGAGAACCTGCGAAATAGAGAGAAAGAGAGTACGATAAAGATAATCATAAGCAATTAGAAACCATTAGAAATTGCAATTAGCAACCATAAACAATTAGAATCCAATTAAAACAATAATCAGAACTGCAATACTACATAGACTCTTACCAGGTTAGAGAGAATTTTCTTGACGGGCATCCTATCACTGATAGATGGAAGATTCTTGGGGAGCTGAAACTCGTAGCAAACTGTAGCGGGGGAAGACGGGGGACTAGCCTCGGAGTCGATCCCCGGCCTTTTGGCCGTCCGCTTATCGGCCTCCTTCCCGTCCCCGGGTGGGTTCAATCGAGTCAACTTTATCGGAATCTCCACGGAACATTCAGATGATTTTAATCTCTTTCTACCTTGTTTTTTAGCTTTTGCTTTTGCTTTTCGCGATAACGCTGCAGCAGTCTGGGCTGGCTTAACGTTAGGCTCGTTGTTTAAGAGGTCGGTGGAGCTGCCGTCGGCATTTTGTGTCTGGTTTTCACATGATGCTTTCGCCATTTTGCCATTTGTTCGCTTTTTCTTACAACCCTGCTTAGCTTCTTTTTTATTTTCTGCTTCCACTGGTGTGGAGCGGGCAGAGTTTTTCCCTTTTTCATTTTTCTTTGACGTTGCGTCCGCTAACTTGCATTTTCCAGTAGATTTTGATATCTGTGCAGAATTCGTCTGTTCAACTACGCTATCGTTTTCTAATTCGCAGTTGGTATCGCCAATATTCGATTCACTGGTCAAATCACCACCACTCTCCATCACGTTCTTGACTTCTGTACTGCACGCTTCACTAGAATTATCGTCCGTTTCGGATTCGGAAGCGGACTTTTTGCTCGCTTCTTGACCCTTAGCGGGAGGATTCTTTCGCTTTATTTTTATTTTTAATCCCATGTCGACGGTCGCATGATGCTCAATAGCACTCGCTGAGCTCATCGTATATATCGATTTCCTATTCTAGAATTTTATCAGAACCAACTAGAATTCTGTCTAAATTCAAACTGTCTAAATTCAACTGATTTGAATTACTTCAGAAAATTTAGGAGAACTATTCTACACGCAAACGAGAGTTCAACCTATGCTTATCCAAAAATTCCAGATTGTGAGAATAATCCAAGGAGATAATATATCCGTTTTGATATCCCAAATTGCAAACTGAAAGAATTGTTTTATAATGTTGAGCTGAAATTGCAGAAATTCTACAAAATATACCACATCTAGAAATTCTGCAAAGGTGTATTTGAAAGGAAATTAAATCAAATATACACTGCACTTTTATGTACGACTTCTATATACTTAAGTCTTAAACACTGACATAATCTACAGCCTAATGCCTCGTTTGTTTTCAAATAAATTATTCTTGAACTTAGTGTTACTGATTAGTTAGGCCAAATAAAACTACTGTCTACTACGCTATACATTCAATTCCGTTGTGCGTTTTATATATAGACACTTCGAACAAACCAGGACATTGTATGAGCGGAATATTATTTATTCGCGATACCTCCAAGAGAACTAAACTAAACACTAACTTTTAACTATTTACTATTATATTAACATATTACATATGTACTTATTACGTATTACATATACTATTACATAGGTACATATTAACATTTGTACATTAACTATTTAAAGCGCTATCGTTAATAATCAAGCATTAATTTACTATGCTACAAGCAATCTCGCTCTACTATAGTGTCTAATGTCTATATAATCAGCCGTAGATTGAATAAACCACTCGACTTACTTTCTACACGCACTTCTCAATTACACTGACGCTAATAAATAAATGCTAGCTCGCTGATGTATCCTAGCGTCTGGCTATTGTGAACTGACTGGGTAAAATGGTTGACAGCCGGTAACAGAATCGACCGTTTACATAATTAAAAATTACAGGCTGTGCTCTGCCACATAGAGAAGCTGTGGAATTCCTAGGTGCAATGTCAGCCAATGGTTTGATAGAGGCTGTAAAAACGTGATGGGGGAACAGGGGAGGGGAGAGTTTGTTCATGTGGAGACAAAGAGAAGGGAGATGTTTAGAGAACATGCGAAATAGAGAGAAAGAGAGTATGATAAAGAGAAAGCGAGAGAGCGAGAGAGCGAGAGAGCGAGAGAGCGAAAGAAAGAAAGAAAGAAAGAAAGAAAGAAAGAAAGAAAGAAAGAAAGAAAGAAAGAAAGAAAGAAAGAAAGAAAGAAAGAAAGAAAGAAAGAAAGAAAGAAAGAAAGAAAGAAAGAAAGAAAGAAAGAAAGAAAAGAAAGAAAGAGAAGACAGAAAGAAAGAAAGAAGAAAGAAGACCAAAAGGAAAAGAAAGAAAGAAAGAAAGCAAAGAAAGTAAAGAAAGAAATGAAAAGAAGGAAAGAAAGAAATAAAGAAAAGAAGAAAGAAAGAAAGAACGAAAAAAGAGGCGATAGAGAGTACAAGATTTAGGAGAGAGAACGAGACAGCGACTGATTGCAGATAAATAGAGAGAATAGATAGTTAGGACAAGATTACGACAGTAGATAATGAGAGATATAGTGAGAGAGAATTATAGAAATTGAGAATCACACAATTTTTTTAACGAATTTCAATAACAATTTCTTCAATAAAAAAGTTAAAAATTATGACTTTAGGTTATTATTCCTATCAGCAGTTGCATACGATTTTTCTCATGAAGATTATGGGTATGATGAACAACATATAACATAGCCCACTCGTATATATTCGCTAAATCACTAATTAAAAGCGCTTATTCTCACATCATTATTATATCTTATTATTATTATTATTATTATTATTATATCTCATTATATCTTATTATATCTTATTATTATTATTATTATTATTTATTTATTTATTTATTTTTTTTATTTTTACCCCGGTGTAAAGAACCTGGGGTTTGATAAAAACGATTCGAGCAATACGTGCTGAATCGCCGCCCGGCTACTCGAGGTCATCAAGCGGCTTAAAAGAATTGTTGAAGCAGACTGCATTAAATCTTTGCAAAGTCATGGAAAGCCTTTGCCAAAGAAAAGATGTCTCTCGCTTATCGCCGGTTTGCTCTGCAATAAGTCTGCCTATGCCATTAATAAAGTCAACTCCTTCGGGATTCATCGGGCCCATGGTTTCAATAGCCACCGGAACAACTTCATATCCTAAGGACAGATCACGGTATTTATCCAACTTCCTAGAGGCGGCATGAACATATTATTATTATTATTACTATTATATCTTATTATTATTATATCATATTATATCTTATTATCTTTATTATATCATTATTATATCTTGCACCTAACCAATTACAATTTATGCACCGTATAATAATACACATTCGTTGTTACTAGTTAGTCAAATCTGAAAGTATAAAAACTAGTCCAATTATGTAACAGTTTTTCTTTGTTACTGGTTGCTGATTAAATTATATAATTATGTTTGTCATTCTTTGCTATTGTTTGCTTGGCGTTTGAATAATTAGGAAATAGAAAAGAACACGCTGTTCCTCATATACTGACATAAATATATAATTAAATAAGAACTATACTCATAAC
>CAJHZI010000434.1:0-15000 GCA_905160935.1 Enchytraeus crypticus | reverse complement strand
TTTTAAAAAGCCGACATTTTGATGTATAGATATTTATAATTATAGACTAAATCTCCTAGCATAGTCTACTGTAAGTCTCCTCAGCACATTTCATTTGCAGATTGGTTTTGGAATTGATCTGTAGTGATGTTTGCTGTTGCGACGTCCCTGACATCATCCTAGGATGAGGAAACGGACGTTAAACCTTTGTTATTATTCATTATTAAATGTGCTACTTGTTAGTATTCATTAATGTATTCGTCGCATCAGGGTGGCTGTAATTCATTCAGAGGCGGTGATTTTGAATTGACCACCGCTCCTAGAACTGGACCACTGGAACTTAGGGTCATAGGTCAGCAAGGGTCAGGTAGAGTAGGTAGAAACAACGTAGGGTCATGAAACATGGAAAATAATGTATGTGCGAGTGTTTACAGTATCTGTACAGAATTGTATAGCATATTAGGTGGAGTTGTAAATAACTGTTCGCTAAAATGCAATTGAATCCTTAGGTACACAAAGTACACGCGACATATAACAATATTATATGTATTCTATATATATATATATATATATATATATATATATATATATATATATATATATATATACAGTATATATATATTTATTATATATATATATACACATGTATTTATTAATAGAAATTTTATTTATTTGTTATATATATATGTATATATACATGTATATATATATTTATTATATATAAATATATATATATATATACATGTATATATTAATAGAGATATTATTTATTTGTTACTTATATATATATATATACATACTTGTATATATATATATATTTTATATATATATATATATACATGTATTTATTTAGTTACTTATATAATACTACTATAATAAAGAAATTAAGAGGAATTTGTATCGTCTTTATAATACGCGCGTCCTTGAGTAAACTTTTAAATCTCTCGATTCATAACGAGTGAAAAAATCTCTTTATGCAATAATCCTTCACTGACTATATACTTTTAAAATTAAATGAACGCATCACGTTACCACTTGTGTCTTTGCGCGTTTATTACATACACTATGATCTTTATTTATCATTTTAATGATAGAAAACATATACAGATACAAGGTACATTACATTCAAATCGTGACAACATAATGTTATGAAACGTGCTGCTGATAAATATCCGTCTTAATACTGATGTTTTTATATTGATATTTGTCATATACTGTGCATTAGTTAAGATAGTGCATTAGTTAAGATAGACACTTTTTAAAGTTTATTGTATAAGTGTGCATAATACTATAGCGCTAGTTAAATTGTGAATGACAGGTATAAAGAGCATGCAACGAGCATTACGTGACTTCACACCTGTCTTCATTTCTATATCTCTATCTCTCGCTTTCTCTCTCTTTCTCTCTCTTTCTCTCGCCTACTCACCACTCACCACTCACTAACTCACTCACTCATTCACTTACTCACTCACTCACTCATTCAGTCACCCACTCAATCACTCAATCACTATGGTTAGTAAGAAATTTTCGCGGTGTTTTCATTATCAATCTTTTAAGTCGGCTTCAATGTGTCAATGAAGTTTTCAGTCGACAAGTTACGCAGTTCATCGCATTCAAATCAATGGCCTGAGTAAATCCAGCATTAGATGCAGTAGTAAAGCACGCAAGAAACGATGAACGGGTATATCAAGCGATAAACAAGTCACACATAAACACAATTAATCAATATAAAAACAGATCCACTCAAGTTCAAACAAAGAAACCCGCAGTCTATTAAAACTCTAATCCAGCAGTCGTTGTACAACGGCATATTCTTTTGGCAGTGGCTATATTTGTTGTACAGTGGCTACATTTGTTGTTCAGTGATTGCCTTAAACAGGATACTTACAGCCGTATAAAACGCTAAGTTTTACCAACTACAAATTAGAATTTAATCTATTAGCGAATTGTGAATGATATTGATACATGTTAAAGCAAGTGAGTTACATCTAAACCAGTAATCATATAAATTACCATGCATATCTTTAACCCTGGCCCACTGATTTGATCTACTTAATATTCACTTTGGTCAACTGACATCCTCGTCTGAATGCTGATGGCAAATGAAGTTTAAATAAATGAAAAATCTAAGTTTTGATTCGCATAATATTCAGATAATTTCTTATAAGCATAGTAAACATGCCGTATTAATCCCCGTGTTGTGTCCCGTTTTGCTTAAAGAATAGACTAACCGTGTACTGCATGTGTCGCAAGAGGCGCTATAATAACAAGATCCAAACCAACGTCAGAAAGGGCATTCGGTTGGTTAGCGCCTAGGCTCCACAAATTGTTATAAAAATTTAGACGAATGGAATGGCAGTGGCATATTGAGACTGTATAGGACAGAGAAGATTGGAGATATCTATTCGTATCCCGACCTTGGTTAAACTGGCATTCTAGGGAAGATGATGATGATGATAGGAGACAAGCAGTAAATGAAACCTTTATACTCTCTCTCTCTCTCTCTCTCTCTCTCTCTCTCTCTCTCTCTCTCTCTCTCTCTCTCTCTCTATCTTCAGTGCACTGCCAAGTGACAGGTTCAAGGTACATATTCACATTCAAAGTCTGCTTTCTCGCTCCATAAGAGCACTCCTTAGATCAACAAGTTAATCCCTTCACAACCTTTATCTTTCACAATCTTATATTACCTTTATACTATAATCACATAATTCATAAAAGATAATATAAAGTCCAATTTCGTTATGCCAAAACTCAGAGTCTATTCAAATCAGCGGTAAATCTCCACTAGTCAGCTCATCAATAATTACTCAACATGGTCTATAAGGTGCAAATAAACCAACACAAACCTTTTATAGTCACTACATTATTTTACATCAACAATTACATTTGGCTGAAGCCAGTGGCGAAGTCGGTAAGGCACACGACCGCAGACCAGTAATTGCGGGGTTCAAATCCTGGGTTCGCCCAGTCACTGACATCGCTTTCGAGTGAGGAAACTGACGTTAACCTCAGCTTTATCAGCTTTTTACAGCCAAACAACCGAGAAACAATTTTCTAAACTCTAGATTTTGGCTGTTCAACTAAATTCCATGAGTTCTCAATTCACATCATGGACTACCGTGTCACAAGGAGTCGAATCTGTTCAACTTGATTTCCTATCAGTAGATCTCATCACAGCGCAGTGCTTAACACGCCCGGCTGTTCTCAAGGCGCTGCAGATGGAAATTGATTACAGGACGCCTCATGGCCAGTGTTTGCCTCAACCACCGGGCGGTTAGGAGGGGCGGGAGGTATGAATGAGACAAGGGGTGAACAAGGGAGAGAGGGTATGGGGGTGGAATGAGGTAGGGTAGCGCCTGAGGGGTGTGAAAGAGCGGTAGAATATAAGAAGAGATTGAAGGCAAGCTGAGAAATGTCATTAGGCGGATAGATAGTTTTATTGGACACTGGTCGTAGTTGTATACTGACAGCTTTTGTTGTACCTAAAACTTTTCTCCACCTATTGTTAAGTCATTCTTTAAGTCAATCTTTCACTTTTTCAATAATAATGAATGAGTATGCTGACTTTGAGCCATAACAGACAGGTGCTAATTAAAAACCTTAATAACTTGAACACAGTTGTTTATCGGTTTCAGTTCTTTATAAAAAAAGGTAAATTTTCAACTCCTTCGAGCAAGAGACACAGATACACCGCCGCTATGGCAACAATATTGAGCTCCCTTCATTAGCATAGATCTTATCAAGCACTTTGATCAAGTCAAATGATCAAAGTGACTTGATCAAGGTGCACCAACTATCAATTTTTCAAGAGGTCCTATCTTCGTAACACACTAAATATGGTAGATTGATAAAGGTACGCAAGAAACCAAGTCCACTGATTAACACCTTAAGCACTTTGATTAAGCATATAGATCAAGCACCTAGATTAAGCACCTATACATTAAGCACCTTGATCATGTCACTACAATATTTGTAAACAGAGACCAAGCAACAGGAATGGGGGAGAGAGGGCGAGAGAGGGCGAGAGAGGGCGAGAGAGGGCCATTAGCACTGTCCAAACAATCATAGGCACAATGGTCCACAAACAAATGAGTGATCTTACAGAAATGTGAGGTACCTAACAACATATTGAAATGCCATCAGCATGAAAATGAATCTTTTAGAAGAAAGCAAATTATGATCATCATCATCCTCATAAAGGTTTAACGTCCGTTTTCTACTAGATGATGTCAGAGATGATCCCCCATCACCTGCCACTGTAAATTGATTCACCCAAGCTATTTGAATTAAAAATACGTCAATAAGAGAAAGAGAAACTAAACGGCGCCGGTCAGGGGATCCAAGAAACGGTTTGGCAACAGGAAACCACCTCAGTAGCCATATTTTTCACAAGCTATAGGCTGGATACGGTATGGATAAGGCAAAACCTATTCAGAAGATATTAACTTATTGATCCATGGATTACTCTTAGTGGAGCGTGCAAGCAGACACTCAGTATGAATATGTGTCGTGGACCTGCCACTTGGCAGTGCACAGAGAGAGAGAGAGAGAGAGAAAGAGAGCGTGAGAGAGAGAGAAGGAGGGAGGGAGGGAGGGAGGGAGGGAGGGAGAATCGAATAAACAAAGTTATTGCTAAACTCGAGTTAAGAGAATTTTAATCTTTAACTTAGCAGCAGCTTATCGAAGAATCGCTGGAATCAAAATCAAATCTCCTAAACGATTCAATATTTGTTTATATTTCAGCAACTCAGTAATATTAGAATGAAGCTGTCATCCATGACACCAACATCAAAAACTATGAGGACTATAAATCATAAAACGTATAGCCCTCGCCCGAAAACATGTATAGTTAATACTTGTTGAGTGATTCTGATTTAGGAGATTTAGATGATGATATTAGTACATGTTTACTCTTTCCGTTAACTTTGTTTTACTAAACAGCAGGAGTTGCGCGTTGCTTCTTTGTTTAGCGCAGAACAAATTACGTGAAATAAAAGCAACACATTGCCAGAGCTTCGAGTTCATCAGGTGTGAGTTTGAAAGCAACGCTGAATCGATAGCCAGTAATAAAAATTCGTCAAAGCACATTGCGCACAGGAATAGACGCTTGGAATAAATCGCATCTAACTTATTATTCCAATCTATCAGAACAACAACTTAAGTAAACAACTAATATCACAGTTGTTTCACAACATAAATATCATCATGTGTGTGCCTACTGTGTTGTTTTCTTATATATATATATATATATATATATATATATATATATATATATGTGTGTGTGTGTGTGTGTGTGTGTGTGTGTGTGTGTGTGTGTGTGTGTATAAGTTCATTCTAAAATCTAACCCTTGAGTTAAATATTCAGCTCTGGTAAGATTATGTGCTTCAAGCCTTCAACTAAGATTGCATTTATAAAGCGGTATTCTCGCGGCTAAACAAGCATTGTAACCATGAACACATTAATAGAAAGAGAAGTAACGTATCTGAAGATATCGATTGCCACCGATATTTCGACCGCAATCTGAGATTTAGCAGATCAAACAAGAGCGTTATCAAGTATCAAAGTAGATATAGAATATAGATAATTAAGTTAATTGCGCTAAGTTAATTGGATTACTTTACGGAGACAATCAATCAAACAAAAAGAGTAATAAGCTGATCGGATTTGTCTTGCCAAACAGTTACGTTTAGGTATTTTAAATACATGGTTATCAGAGTGTCATATAGCTTATTACACGCGTTATATATGTTATTACATATAATTTACCATCTTATAATAATACTACATACTTTAAATCAGTTACAAAATCTAATATTGATGTCAAGAACGACTCTTCAGCAGTAATGCGCCTAGTATTATCACACTTATCAACCATATAAATTATTACTATAGCCATAAATACGTTTTATTGTCATAAGTTATTGAGTTATATAGTCTTAAGTTAAATATGTTTAGTCCAAAAGTTATAAGAGAAAAAGTTATATATTCAAAAATTATATATTCATAACTTTGATAGTCATAAATTATACATTATTGTCAAAAGATTATACGATCATCAGTTAATATAGCCAGAAATTCTATAGCTATAAGTTATATAGTCATAAGTTATACAGTCATAAGTTATATAGTCATAAGTTATATAGTCATAAGTTATATAGTCATAAGTTACACAGTCATAAGTTATATAGTCATAAGTTATATAGTCATAAGTTATATAGTCATAAGTTATACAGTCATAAGTTATATAGTCATAAGTTATACAGTCATAAGTTATATAGTCATAAGTTATACAGTCATAAGTTATATAGTCATAAGTTATATAGTCATAAGTTATATAGTCATAAGTTACACAGTCATAAGTTATATAGTCATAAGTTATATAGTCATAAGTTATATAGTCATAAGTTATATAGTCATAAGTTATATAGTCATAAGTTATACAGTCATAAGTTATATAGTCATAAGTTATACAGTCATAAGTTATATAGTCATAATATAGCATCTAAAATTTATTTTCCATTTGAAGAGGTCTCACCTATGAAATTGACGGGTAAATATCAGTTATAGTAATTTTAAAAGACTGGCTATTACACAGCCTCTCATTATGGCCACTTGACAGTGTGGCATGATGAAGTGATGAACAATCGTATGTGCATCACCTGTACCACAGCAGATGACTAATAAAACACGTCTGTTCATAATAGAGCTGCGCTGAGACAACATGGGAATTAAATGCTGAGTGTAAATATATGAGCAACTTCTACAATAACTACAGAAGTACGAATCGCACGATAGTAAGATAATAAAGATATATTTGAACCATGTTGTAAATAACTACATTTTCCGATCTAATCCTCTTTGTGTCGACTCCGAATAGAGATTAACGACACGCAAAAGGGGTGTTATCGAAATGGGAGCTTTAGAACACCTCGTAGCGCAGTGGTAGAGAGCTCGCTTCTTGAACGAGAGGTCGCGAGTTCGAGATTGCGTTGCAACGTGGGTTTTTCTCTCCGAGAGGCGAATAAAAACCTAGTCGTGTACACTTGGTGGTGTCAGGCCGATGGATAGTCGACCTTAATGTTCATTTGCTATCTAGATCCCTCCGTGTCGACCCCGAATAGGGATATACGGCAGGCTGAATGGGTGGTTTTGTTGTTGTAAATAACCACATGTTGCTTGAAAGAATATACTGCTTTAAATTCGCTATTTATAGTTAAATATACTTGATGCATATGCATTTGCACAAATGATGTCATGAACACTACATATTATACAGTATGTTTAGAACTAAGATAAATTGAGTGGCATGATAATGGCTGCACTCAATAGGCTAACCGATGTCTAAAACGTCCCTAACATGCAAATTTTTGAGTACCGGACATTCAAATCTCACATTTATTGATTGCAAACATCCTTTTCTGAATTTAAACTTTATCTTCTCCATTTGCATCAAATCTAGGTAATTTTTAAAAACCTCTGTAAATCTGTTGCTAGAAATCCTGTGTAATGTTGATGTCATGGTTATATCTAAAATGATATTTAAAAAGATATACCGTCGTCCCTGATCTAGAAAATTGAGAAAAACGTACGCATCCGCTGAACTGAATGGATCCACTAAATATTGAGAAGTAAAATCCAGAAAATAATCCATACTCTATAGTCAGTTCAATAGACCCTAAGTAGTACTGAAGTACGATTTAAAAACTTTTTTTTATATTAATTATTAAATGCGAACAATTTCGTGTGAAAATGAATATATACATATACATGTATATATATATATATATATATATATATATATATATATATATATATATATATATATATATATATATATTAAGGGAGAGTATATACAGAGCTAGATAGATCTGTTACATATGAATTGGACAGAGATTGAACTCAGAGCGAGATTAAATGACTGTCAGTCATTAAAAACACTTAACCATCGACATTTAAGTTATCGTATAATTTACTTTAATGAACAAAATAATGCTAAATTATTTTTCCTATATATTCTAAACTCATTAAGTTTTACATAGGCTTTGATTATCTTTAACATTTAATTAAATGCACTTGAGAAATGGAATACGGAATATTTTGCTAGTCACTGAAGACTCTCCAAGCACAAAGCCATTCTCTTTGTTCGGCAGTCCTCTGTATATCCCTAATTACACGATGAACTGAATGCTAGCGACCCTGTAGAGTAGTGGCGTCATACTGAACCGTTCTCACTGTCAAAACGTGTGCGAACATATATTATGTTCTTCCATGTCATGTCAGTGAATTGTCACTATATATCTGAGTCATAAATGTCATCGTATTAAATGTCATCACATTTAAGGTTATCATAAAAGTTATCATTATAAATGTCGTCGTACCAAATGTCGTCATACGAAATGTTATCATATAACGTGTCATCATACAAAATGTTAAATGTCATCAGGTAACATGTCATCCTACTAAATGTCATATATGCCTTGGAAATGACCACTGATAGAACATTAATAAATGAGAAATAGGGAGAGGAAGAGAGTTTGGAACGTCGAAAAGTTGGAACATATAGACATTTAAATAGTAGGGGCCTATCAACTGATCTACACTGTGTTTATTATAACTGATACCCCAATTTGTTTTAACAATAAAGTCGTAAGAAGTTGACCGATGTTCTTGAAATTTACAAAACTTGACCAACAGCCAATTCCAAAAAACACAGAGAAATTTCGTTTGAATATCTTTAATAACGCGAAAATTATAGTTTCGTGAATATGAGTGTGGTCAGATAAGAAATTTCCAATACAGGATTAAGGACGTGTTACATTTAGCGTAGATTATCTCTATAAAAATACTAGTTAACACGTAATATGAAATTTCTGCTAATGCTATTTTGAAGAGCAAACATTTCTTTTCAAAACGACGTAAAATACGTGCTGATATGTTCTTAATTGACAAAGCTATTGAACTTTTTATGCATGCATTGCATGAAGAGAATAAACGAAGAAGAGGACACCGCTGCAGTGGCTGCGGTGACGGCAGTTGTACCCAGTCATACAATGCATGCATTAAAAGTTCAATAACTTTGTCAATTAAGAACATATCAGCACAGATTTTACGTCATTTTGCAAAGAAGTGATTGCCCTTCAAAATAGCATTAGCTGCAATTTTGTGACTTATTTGCTATTATTTTTATAGAGATAATTTTACGCTGCATGTAACATGCCCAAAATCCTGTACTGGAAATTTCTTATCTGACCCCACTACTATTCACAAGACTATAACTCGCATGTTATTATAGATATTCAAACGAAATTGATCTATGTTTTGTAGAATTGGCTGCTGGTCAAGTACTGTAAGTTTCAAGAATATTGATCAACTTCTTGGGACTTTATTGTTAAAACAATTTGGGGTATCAGTTTTATCAGTTTTAAAAACACAGTGCATATAACACATCACTGTCAATATACCCGTTCAATATTTTATATATCATGAATTGTAATATTTTTGTACCATATGTGTCTGACGCCGAATCTACTGTGTAATGCATAGCAACTCTCTTTCTCAAGTGTTCTTCCAAGTGGCAGGTCCATGGTACATATTCCTACTCTCGAGTCTGCTGGTACGCTCAATAAAGAGAGCACTCCATAGATCAATTAGTTAATCACTTCACAAAAGGCTATGTCTTACATCCATAACTTATTTAGCCTATAGCTTAGGAAAATATCGCTTTCGAGATAGTTTCCCGTTGCTGTCTAAGTTTATATTTTACCGACTCTTATGACACGTGAAGTTATCGATTGGTCTATTCTTTAGTGCTCCGGACACAACACGGGAACTAACTAGTGTCTCGGTCACAGAGCGCATAGCAACTAACAACTATTTTTAAAAATGTGGGTTTTTTGGTCAGATAATACAAGTTGAGTGAAGTTGCCGATATCTCTACTGTGGTCTACAGCTAGGAAGTATCTTCACACAAATCTTCCTCGTTTATATTCTCTATAATATATAGTAATCTTGAAGTTTGTATTCTTCATCGAAAGCTCTGTCGTGATAAGCGGGTATTTCTAAATGGTTATCTTTTGCTAAAGAAATTTCTGTAAAAATAACACCACAACCACGCCGATTTTATTGCAAACCAAATTTCCACTTCTCATTACTGAAAAATGTAAATTGATTTTCACTTGAAGTATTATTTTAGTTTGTTTAAATTGATGCAAATTGTACTATCAATTTATTAGTCTTTTAAATGTGTTAGTCTGGTAACTGTCAACAGCATTATTGCAGTAGTTACCGATATTTACGTTATTTTAGACAATTAACTTATATTCCTTTGATCTTATTATGAATACAAACATAGTCATTATTGCACACAACTAATACACTTCAAATTATCTTACCATTAATTTAAAAGCCATTAATTATACAATTAATAACACATCAATTATTATGCCTTTAATTATAAACCACTATGACCTATCATTATATTATACAACTTGTTATCTATATTAACTAGTAACTGTGTTAGAAAACTGTGTTAGATCTCTGCCTTATAACACTACATATAACTTAAAGCATTAATTAAAATATTACCATGGTACTTATCACAAACTAAATCCCTTCACTTTCTATATATCTTAACGGTTGTGATTATTTATTTAGGTCATCTATATCTATATCGGTTATCTCTTCAAGTGCAGTCATATAATACATAACGAACAATCAAGTGCGATGATCTAGTACAGTCACTATGTATGTCGAACACTTAACCGCTTACATGAGAGTAATTCTTACTTATTACAAATAGTTTTTATTCTTACTTATTACACATAATCGCTAACATAAGAGTAATTCTAACTTTTTACAGATAGTCTATTAGAGTCACTGGTTTGTAAATAATTAGATGGTCTGCGGTACATCTTAACCGCTCGAGATATATAGTCCAAGGTCTTATGATGCTGTTAAAATGAAGGCATTGGCACCAGCGCATACATTAAAGACAATCCTTTGCTTTTTATGCTCGTATGATGTCCTTGTTTCCGATAAGCTTTGTCAGTGATATATATCTATAATTTTAATTCTTTAGGATTTGAAATAGAATATCGAATAAACTAGATTGGATTATATATTAGAAGAGTGGTTAGGCGTGGAACTTTGGATCAGTCGGTGTCTAGTTCAAACCCAAGGCACTACAGACGCTATTCGAGCGATTAAATAAATTTAGGCATTGCTTGAAACAAACGAAGAGTGAATTCATGAATAAAATTGTGACATTCTTTACCAAATAACAGACGATTTAAAAAGCTTAGTGTTATTGTACTGAAAACAAAATATAGACACTTAGGGTAAATTTGAGTCTAAGGATACGTGTCTTCTAGAGTAATAGCCGTTCATTTAGACTTTCCATGAAGTTTTATGTAACTATTTAAGTCCAATTATGCCTCTCATGCAAATTTTCCACGTTCAACGGCGTCAGATTAAATGCACACATGATGCCATTGAGAAAGAGGGAGAGAGTTAGGGATAGAAGGAAAGAATAAGAAAGAGATTCGAGTGGATGTTTGAGGTAGGGACTTCAATCAATCGCTTGTGTGTCTCTCTAGCTATCGTCTGATAAAATTAACACCGTGCTAACAACTCTAGACACCGCTTTACTCTGTTATACACTTTACGTAATGACTCACTATTGTGAAACATGACATGTGTCATAAACCTCAAGTACGCCATTAGCACAGGCTGAGCCAGTGGCACATTGATTTAACTTCCCTCCAGTGCTAGTCCCTGCTCTGTTTAAATTACTTACCTCACCTGTCAATGATTTAGTCTTTTTCGTGCAAAACAAAACATCTAGCGTTGTAAAAGTTTTACCGTTTATTCCAAAATAGATGGAGCACTTGGTTTAATTGTTTGGACGAAAAAACAACAATTTTAATATCTAGTTGGTTGATATAGATTTGCAAAGTCTGATCTTAAGTTTGTTCTGATGGTTTGCTCAATTGATGTCACAGAAGGAAGAATGCAAGGGAAAAAAGTTAGAGGAAGACCAAGACATTGATTTTGAATGATTTGATAACAAATTCATATGGAAATGAAAAGGAAGGCTAAGGGTAGAATTGGTTGGAAGAGTTATATGCCATGGACCTGCCGTTAGGCAGTACACTACAAGCAGATAGAGCTTCTTTTATCTGTCAATGCTAACGCCCCTGATATTAGTTGATTGATTTTCTATCGACTTATAAAGTATATGATTAAACTACCGCAAATTTAATCTTAACGAGAGCCAACGTAATATATAAATCTAAATGGAAGCTCATCTCAGGCTGTGATAATCCGTGAAGCTCTAAAACTTTATGAAGTTAATTAATACAAAGTTTTGAGAGCGTAATTGCAATTGTAACCATTTAACTATATTTATAAATTAATTGTAAAACAATATAATAAAATAAGGATAACCAAGTAACTCTGACGGCAAGGGTCTTGTTCTTGTTATTTGTCGTGTTCTTCGCAATCTCTCAGTCTCAATTTGTCAGGGAACTCTTTGGTCTCAATGACAGCTGATCCCTTACCTGACATCTACATCTACATCACCAACCTCCGGGAACGGCAAACATATCATACCAGACTACTGCAGGTCATTTAACAAGTGCGCAGCCTCCGTGCCATATTCAACTCTGTTATTGATTTAGGGCAGTTAAATAAAGGAGATACTAGCAGACTGGTAAAGCTAAGGTTAACGTCAGTTTCCTCACTCGAAAGCGATGTCAGTGACGGGAGAGCCTAGGATTTGAACCCCGCACCTACTGATCCGCGTTCGAGTTTCTTACCGACTTCGCCACTGGCTCCAGCCAGACTGGCAGACTGTATATAATTTTATATCTTATATCTTCCAATTTTGAAAAAGAAAAGAAAAAGATCTTATCTGTTTAATCATAAGTTCATATTGTACATCAATAGTTTTTCAATACTGGCAGAGTCCAGAACACAACGAGGTAATTATAATTAATACTTGTGACACTAATTTATAAAATAATTATACCCGTGCTTCGTGATCTGTTACACTTGCGTGCAGTCTGCTTCGCATTCACCTGTCATTATCTGTTGCGTGTTTAATGATATACACGTAGAAGATGAAAGCTTTGCAACCATTTTGCGATATACGTATTTTTACCGATTTGTATTGTAAATGAAATAATTAATTACGATTTAGCTTGAAAAGATACGACAGGATATAATTTTTGGCTGTAAAAGTCATTACATGAATAAGTAACTGATAAACTAATGTGTTAGCAATTGCTTAATTACATACTGAAAGATGTAATTGAGAGAGAATGAAAGGAAAAAAGGTTGGAAGAAGACCGAAACTTAGGATGATTTGATATCTATTTCATACGTTGATATGAAGAGAAAGGCAGAGGATAAAAATATGTGAAGAAGTTATATGTCATGGACCTGCAAGTGGGCAGTGCAATAAAAAAGAGAGAGAGAGAGAAAGAGAGAGAGAGAGAGAGAGAGAGAGAGAATGACATACTCCTGTAGCTTACTTGTTTACTTTCGAGAAATAAAGAGCAATCATGATCTAAAGAGCGTTGGTTAAATTTTAGGTTACAAAAAATCTTCCATTCGTTAATATTAACTTTACTCTTAATAGTTCCTTTATTGCAGTTATATTTAGTAATTATTATGATATAACAGGATAATTATGTATTAGGACAATAATAATTATATTAGGATACTAATAATTATTATTATACATACATCGCCACTGAATTGAGCCATTGGCGATGTCGGTAAGATACTCGACCGCGCATCAGTATGTGCGGGGTTTAAATCCTGGGCTCACCCGTCTCTGACATCGCTTTCGGGTGAGAAAACTGACATTAACACTAGCATTACCAGCTTTACATATACATAAGAGTAAGATATGACTTAGAGAATAACTGTTTCCGGTCAATCCATCGTCGCATTAAGAAGTTATGACCCCGGATGAGACAAGTCTTTGATTCCCCCTTTCCCCTCCCCCGACCCCCCGCCCCCCTCGGGACACAATCTTGACCTGCGGCAATAAATCAAAAGCTGTCATCATCGGCTTAAGTCTTTCTCATCAGCGAGAAGCGAACAGTCGGGTTATGGACGGTTTCAATTTATAATGGCAAGAAGTAATTTCTGAAAATGTAATCTGTCTACATTCTGTTCGATTGTCGATGTTATTCGTTCAAATTAAAACTTGCAATGTAAAATCATTGTTCGAATTAGATCTTCTCTCTTAGTGCACTGCCTACTGGCAGGTCCATGGTACATAACCCCTCCACTCTTCTCAGTCTTCCGCTTTCCTCTTCATTTCGACATACGAGTGTGTCTTTAAATCATCTAAAATACCTAATCTCGGCCTGCCTCTACCTATTTTAATTAGAGCTTAAGAATTGGAAAATGTTATTAGAATTCTTTTTAAATGTGTAGGCATGGGCACTATGTAAATCATTCGAATGCTCTTCCAAACAAAATAATAAACTAATTTAAGTGTTCTTTAATATATTAATTCTACATGTTCGAATCGGGTTAAAGAGAATTACAATTTTCGAAATTTGAAGAACCGATACAGATTTGAAGGTCATTGGAGTGACACTGGATATTCCTTTTACACTGACTTTAAGCTCTCTTGCCTTCAATATGTTGTCTTCAATTTCGCTCTGAAGTATGTCTAATATTTTAAACTGCTTAGACTTAGTAGATTATGGAATTGTTCATGTGGGGATCCTAATTTAAAATGGACGATACTCAAATAACAGAGTAATCCAACGCCCTCGAGTGAAAACAGGAAGAAATGGACGTTAACTCTCTTAGATCTTGTATTGCGTGGCATTAACATTCACTACTAAATTTTGTTGCCATTAACTAAAAAAATGTAGAATAGATCATTAGATCAAAACAAAGCAGAAATAGAAAATTTTATTATAAAAACAAAGTAATAAAGTCAACATTAGTCTAACTATTATTTTGATTATAGAAAAACTCGTTATATCCGATCAGAA
>CAJHZI010000433.1:392500-469497 GCA_905160935.1 Enchytraeus crypticus | reverse complement strand
TGCCCCATACCAAATACTCAGTCAATCCCCTATAACCTCTTCTATGTGTTTAATAAATTTTGTAGTTATTTCTGGAGTGAAGGCGCTCATCAAAATAATGATCTTGCTGACGTTGGTTTGGATCTTAGTGCTTTAGTCGCCTTCGCTTTGGTCTATTCTTCAAACAATCAGGCCACAACAGGGGGAAATTAAAACTACAACTACTGTGGTTGTTTAATTAGACTTGTTTACGGAAACGAAACAGATACAGTATGATTACTAATTAGTTATATTATGCCTACGTTTAGTAAAATAAAATTATCTCATTCGAATGCCTACCGCAATTTTTGTCCGACTAAGCCAGGCGTCATTGGCACTAATTCAGAGTAACTGACAGTGAGCTAGGTCTCTTCAATGAAGCTGAATTATTTAAATTTATTTTTTATGAAAAAAATACATTTGTAGTAAAATAACAGTCAATTACCTCCTTGACCAGAATAGCCTAACACCCAGTCAGACTTTCTGCCTTGGGCCAACCCTTCGTCGTTCTCAGAGCTGACCGAGACCTCGTACTGCTCGTAGGTTGGCTGATTAGCCACGACCAGCTCTGACCTCGTCCAATCCCTGATGACCTCTGACCTTTCTGACCCCTCCACACCTCGTCGCCTGTAGCTGACGAGATACCGAAAATTCTGTCCGTATCTCTCCTCCCTCGCCAGAGGCTGATGTAGCGAAATAGTATACGTTTACATGTGTATATATATATATATATATATATATATATATTATATATACATATACACATACATATACATATATAATGTGTGTATATATATAATACATATATATATATATTATATATGTAGGCTATATATACATGTTTTTTATTAATATACACATCACTGTCTAACCATTCATTGTGCCACATACGAGAGAGAGAGAGAGAGAGAGAGAGAGAGAGAGAGATTACTTGATTAGTTATACCGTTGCAACAAGACTTAGTATTGATATACATTATAATCGCAAATGACTCACTTTTAATTAAAGTGAAAAACGTCTATTTTATGTTCTTACGGATATGAAGAATTTATGTAATTATCTCCACTCTGAATACCAATGCCATATAAATGAAGGCAAACTTTAAATCTCTACAAATTTATTAAAAGACAAGGACGCAAATTAAATTGTGAGCATACAGAATACACACAAAATTAGAAACCTAGTGCCAACTTTCAATTTCAATGAACAGGCAAATTATTATTTGAAAAATCACCGAAAGTTTAGAATGTATGCAACCACTGTCATCATCATCATCATCTTCCCTTAACTCCCAGTTCAACCAAGGTCAGGATACGAATAGACTTTCTCCAGTCCTAAGACTTTTGAAGATTATCCATTCGTTTAAGTTTTGTGGCAATTACTGGAGCCCAGGCGTTCACCAACCGAATGCCCTTTCTGACGATGATATGGATCTTAGTGCTTTAGTCGCTTTCTACGACACGTGCAGTCACAGGTTGGTCAAATTCTTCAAACGACCCGGACACAACACGGGAGGACATGTACACGTATGCAACTAGTGTATTTACACGAAATCCAGAACCAAATTCCAACCTTCCATTTAATCACCAGCAGAGTTTCTCCACGTCTCGTATCCGTACAGACCCCACTGGGATGTCTCGCGGGTTCGGAGGGCGGAGTCTTACACAAGTAGGGTGTAGCTTGGCTGGGCTCGCTCTCTCCCATACGATTCCTCGCCGAGACGCTAAACCGATACTCAGTCCAGGGCATGAGTCGAACTCGAGTCTCTGTAGCATTTCCTTCTACTCTCTTCAGTTCTCTGTCCACAGAGCTATCCGAATCGTTTGTTCTGATGATGAACTCGATGATTTTGTCGTTGTTGTCACTGCCGTGAGACCAGGCTAGCTCTGCCTCCTGTTGAAGACATTTCACTACACTCACCCCATAGGGTGGGTCAGGTCGATCTGTAAAACATCATCATCATCGTTGTCGTCGTCGTCGTCGCCTTCATCGTCATCGTCGTCGTCGTCGTCGTCATCGTCATCATCATCATCATCATCATCTTCTTCTTCCCTTCAATCCCAGTTTAACCAGGGTCGGGATACGAATAGACTTTTTATCCATTCGTTTAAGTTTTTGTAGCAATTTCTGGAACCTAGTCGCTCACCAACCGAATACCCTTTCTGACGCTGGTTTGTATTTTACTGCTTTAGTCGCCTTCTACGACACATGCAGCCATCGTTTTTTAAAATTCTTTAAACATTCCGGTTACAATACGGGGAAGGTGTATTAACACCTTAAGCTAAAGAATTAGGAAATAAAAATTACATTTACTTCGATACTAATATATAAACTATTACAAAAGTAGACTTTAAAGAAATAAGAATTGCAAAATAACTTAGCTAAACATGAACCTTTTACTCTAAGCGTTGCACTAGCTTCAGTAGTATCAACCCCGTTATCAGCGTGACAGGTATAACTGGCCGAGTCCATGACCTTGACCTTTCGAATCGTTAAGGAATGATCTCTAGGATCTACAGAGTATCGGTCGTTTTCCGAACCGAAGTCGATCTTCATTCCGTTCTTGCGCCACTCTATCGCCAACGAAGCTGCCTCGTGGGGATCCGTGACGATGTCGCAATGGAAAACTACGTCAGAGCTGAAATTTACCTGCTGATCCACGGGTGCTCGAGTGATCTGAGTGCGCTCTGATCATATACAAATGTAGTTCTTCATGATATTCATGACATCTTCTCTTCCTCTCTCTCTGTCTCTCGCTGTCTCTCTCTCTCTCTCTCTCTCTCTCTCTATATATATATATATATACAGTATATATATGTATATATACATGTATATATATAGTGTGCTGTGGGGTCGTCCCTGACATCATCCTTGGATGAGAAACGGACGTTAACCCTTATTATTATTATTGTTATTATTATTATTATTGTTAGTATTATATTATTCAAACTTTAAATATAAATGTGATTTCAGCATGTAAAAGCTTTAAAGCCAATGTAAACGTCAGTTTCACCTATCACAAGCGTTATCAATGACGGGCCAGCCCAGGATTTGAACCCACATATACCGGTCGCAGCCACAGGCTCCAGTCATAACCATCATAACAATTTTGACAGTAGTAGGATTATTGGGGGGCTAGGACAAAATGATATTCAAGGCAAAGTTATGCATAAAATTTAGCTCAAATCAATATTTAGCCTTGTCTTGCCTTGAATGATCCATACTCAAATGTTTATGAATAATTTAAGCACACCCCAGCCTTAAAAATGGCTAATTTCAATTTTAGCTTTCATGCTAGACGATGGTCCTGAAGTTTAAGCACAGCCCGGCCTTATAGCCTAGCTCAATTCTATATTTAGCCTAGCTCTACCTTCAAGTAAATAGGAATTTTCCATTCATTAGTTTCTTGCTCAAGTGACCTTGAAAACTTTCCATGACTCATAATCATTTGACCGAGAATAGAAACTAATGGAAAAACCCAGTTTCTATTCAACTATAAATAGCTCGTCATGTGCGTATGAGTCACGCGCCGCACCGACCCTTAAGTAGTAGGATTATTGGGGGGCTAGGACAAAATGATATTCAAGGCAAAGTTATGCATAAAATTTAGCTCAAATCAATATTTAGCCTTGTCTTGCCTTGAATGATCCATACTCAAATGTTTATGAATAATTTAAGCACACCCCAGCCTTAAAAATGGCTAATTTCAATTTTAGCTGTCATGCTAGACGATGGTCCTGAAGTTTAAGCACAGCCCGGCCTTATAGCCTAGCTCAATGCTATATTTAGCCTAGCTCTACCTTCAAGTAAATAGGAATTTTCCATTCATTAGTTTCTTGCTCAAGTGACCTTGAAAACTTTCCATGACTCATAATCATTTGACCGAGAATAGAAACTAATGGAAAAACCCAGTTTCTATTCAACTATAAATAGCTCGTCATGTGCGTATGAGTCACGCGCCGCACCGACCCTTAAGTAGTAGGATTATTGGGGGGCTAGGACAAAATGATATTCAAGGCAAAGTTATGCATAAAATTTAGCTCAAATCAATATTTAGCCTTGTCTTGCCTTGAATGATCCATACTCAAATGTTTATGAATAATTTAAGCACACCCCAGCCTTAAAAATGGCTAATTTCAATTTTAGCTTTCATGCTAGACGATGGTCCTGAAGTTTAAGCACAGCCCGGCCTTATAGCCTAGCTCAATTCTATATTTAGCCTAGCTCTACCTTCAAGTAAATAGAAATTTTCCATTCATTAGTTTCTTGCTCAAGTGACCTTGAAAACTTTCCATGACTCATAATCATTTGACCGAGAATAGAAACTAATGGAAAAACCCAGTTTCTATTCAACTATAAATAGCTCGTCATGTGCGTATGAGTCACGCGCCGCACCGACCCAAGTGTATAAATACGAGTGTGCAGCTTGTGATTACTAGATTTGAGAAAAAGTTGATTTCTATTTAAATAAATTTTCTTGTATATATAAAATGGAAACTAAAACCGTTGCTCAACTGAAGACTATCGCGAGAGAAAGAGGGTTGCGTGGATATTCAAGAATGCGCAAGGCTGAATTAGTAGCTCTATTAAATCCACCAATTCTAGATACTCACGTTCCAAATATTACAACTCCACTTCTTCAGCCCAGTGTACATTTACCTGTGGTGAAAATGGAGGATCAGTCAGCAGTTAACGTAAAGTGTACCGAGGGGGAAGCCAAAACTAAATTACGTGAATTTGCCGATTTTTGGATAAATTTAATACCTGAACCTGCCAGAAGGAATATTAATGAAAAAGTGGATGCACTTAAATCAGTGGTTAATAGTATTTTTAAGAAAAAATACGAAATTCGCGAAACTAAATCAGCACTAAAGGGATTTACAACGCAGTACACCATAGATGGTAGAGAGGCGGTCGATGCGGTGTCATTTCTTAATTATGTTAAGCCAAATGTGGTTAATTTATTGAACAACAATCATCAGACAAAAGTTAATCAAACACTCACATGTACAATGGAAAGGGTGGATTTGAAGACTGGGGAAATTACATCGTCTGACGCCCCTTTTCTTTCAAAAACTGAAATAATTTTACCATCCACAGATACCGCAGAGGTGTATGAAAAGACTAAACGTAAAATGCTAGAGTCAATGGCGAATTTTCAGATGCGGGGTAGTAATTGGAGATTTCGCAGAGTGATGAAATTAGAAATAAATACCGTAGTATACAAACCGCTACGAGCTAGCTCCTATATTCCACTTCCTGAAGAATTAGCCGCTAAAAGGGCCATAATAAATATGAAGAATGAAGATAATCAGTGTTTTAAGTGGTGTATAGCTAGAGCCTTAAATAATATAGAAATACATCCTGAGCGCATTGATAAACAATTAAAGAAGCAAGCTGAAGAATTTAACTGGACTGGTATTGAGTTTCCGGTTAACTTGAAAAATATTGATAAATTTGAAAAGAATAATAATATTTCTATTCATGTATTTGGATATGGAAAGCTATGGGCATGGGCTAAAGAAGAAGAAATAATACCATTAAGGATTTCAACATTTACTAGTCAAAACGCAGTAGATTTGTTACTAATATCAGAAGGTGAGATTAATCATTACTGTTGGATAAAAAACTTTAAAAAATTGATGGCAATTGATGAAATCACCATGCAATGCACTACTGTAGGAGGTGCTTAAACGGTTTCACAAGTGAAAATGCTCTTAATAATCACAACGAATATTGTTCACAACACGACGCTCAAAAAGTAGTGTTGCCTAAACCTGGAACCTTTATGGAATTTAATCACTACAAAAAATCGATGAGAGTACCATTCATAGTTTACGCAGATTTCGAGTCATTTATTAAACCGATTGATACACGTCAGCCGGATCCAAGCAGGTCAACCACTATCCGATACCAGAAACATACACCTAGTTCATTCTGTTATTACATCAAGTGTTTTGATGATAGCATATACTCGCAAGCTCCAGTCACTTTTACTGCAAAGAATGATGATGACGATGTTGCTCAAATATTCTTTGACACTTTAGAGCAAAATATGAAAGAAATATACAATCAGTTCAAGTTTTCTAAACCAATGATATTCGATGAATCTGCCGCGAAGAAATTCAAGGCCGCAAAATCATGTCATATTTGTGAAAAAGAGTTGGGTAACGATCGTGTCAGAGACCACTGTCATCTATCTGGCAAATTCCGAGGAGCAGCACACGATAAATGTAATTTACAATACGAAATTCCAAAATTCTTTCCAGTAGTTTTTCACAATTTATCAGGATACGACAGTCACTTATTTATAAAGAAGTTGGCAGGTGGACAAATTAATTGTATTCCGTGTAACGAAGAAAAGTACATCAGTTTCTCTAGGGAAGTGCTGGTTGACAAGTTTATAAATAAAACAGGTAAAGAAGTACTAGTGAAACGAGAATTGCGGTTTATCGATAGCTTTAGATTTATGGCTTCGAGTCTTGAGAAACTTTCAAAGAATCTAAGTAAAGATCAGTGTAAGAATATTGCAAGTAAGTATTCTGGAAAGCAATTGGATTTGCTGTTGAGAAAAGGAGTTTACCCGTACGATTATGTTAGTTCGTCTGAAAGACTTGATGAAACTAAACTACCGCCAAAGGATGCTTTCTACTCAAAACTTAACGATACCAATATCAGTGATGAAGACTATAAACACGCAGAGACTGTTTGGAAAGAGTTTGGTTGTAAAACAATTCGAGACTATCACGACTTGTACAATACATCTGATGTGCTTTTACTAGCAGATGTCTTTGAAAATTTTAGAGATGTATGTATGACCCACTATAAATTAGATCCCGCGTGGTACTACACCTCGCCAGGACTAGCTTGGGATGCTGCGTTAAGATTAACTAAAGTTGAACTCCAATTGTTGAGCGATTACGATATGCTGCTGATGATTAAGCACGGAATAAGAGGTGGTGTAAGCACTATTTCGAACCGATATTCAAAAGCTAATAATAAATACATGGATGGGAATTTTAACGTTAATGATCCTTCCAAATTTATCAAATACCTGGATTCGAATAACCTTTATGGCTACTCGATGAGTAAGCCCCTACCCACACACGGGTTCGAATGGATGATAGAAAAAGAACTGGAGAACTGGAAAGAAATGAAGTGTATCCTCGAAGTTGACTTGGAGTATCCTGCAGCGCTGCATGACCTGCATAATGACTATCCTTTAGCCCCCGAAATTGTGAAAGTGAATAAAGTAGAGAAATTGATACCGAATTTGAATGATAAAACAAAGTACACATTACATTACGAGAATTTGAAACTGTACGAAAGTATGGGACTGAAAATTTCCAAAATACACAGAAGCATAAAATTTGAAGAAAGTCCATGGCTTAAAACTTACATCGATGTAAATACACAGCTACGCACTAAGGCTGCCAACGACTTTGAGAAAGATTTCTTTAAACTAATGAACAATAGCGTGTTTGGAAAAACTATGGAGAATATTGAAAATAGGATAGATTTCAGATTGGTTGATAATAGAGAAAAGGCTGTTAAATTGGCTGCAAAGCCGTACTATGACCGAACAGTGATATTTGACGAAAATCTTGTCGGCGTCCACATGAGAAAGACTAAATTGGTATACAATAAGCCAATCTACCTAGGTATGGCAATATTAGATTTAAGTAAAACTTTAATGTACGAATTTCACTATAATTACATAAAGGAAAAATACAATGATAAAGCCAAGCTGTTGTTTACAGACACGGATTCGTTGATGTACGAAATACAGACGGAAGATTTTTACGCAGACATATCTCATGACGTCGAACGCAGATTTGACACTAGCGATTATCCGAGAGTTCATCCATCAGGCATTAAGACTGGAGTTAACAAGAAAGTCATTGGAATGTTTAAAGACGAAGCTTGTGGAAAGGAAATTGAAGAATTTGTTGGATTGAGAGCAAAGTTGTACTCTTACAAATTAGCAGATGAGGAGCACAAGAAAGGTAAAGGTGTCAAGAAGAATGTTGTTGAGAGGACAATAACACATGATGATTACAGAGATTGTCTGTTTGAGAAAAATTACCATTCTAGAAGCATGAACGTTATTAGATCACGCTTGCACGATGTCTATACTGAGGAAGTCAATAAAGTTGCTCTCAGCGCAGATGACGATAAGCGAGTAATCATGGGCGATGGCGTTCACACTCTAGCTTACGGACATTATAGTTTAAATATATAAAACATATTTTTATGGATAAAGTTTGCCCCCCTCGTGAGGGGGGCAAACTGACTTCAGAATATTCCGTTTCAGTCAAGAAATTTTTTCATTCTATACTGAGGAAGTCAATAAAGTTGCTCTCAGCGCAGATGACGATAAGCGAGTAATCATGGACGATGGCGTGCACACTCTAGCTTACGGACATTATAGCTTAAATATATAAAATGTAATTTTTTATTAATATTTTCAAACCACATTTGGTTTCAAAATAATTCTCTAAAACCAAACAACTTCAGGATCATCTTTGTCTGTATTGAAACCATCAATCTCTGCATACAGCATTCCCTTATATTTTCCGTTATTGATTTCTCTTACCGTAAACTCAAATCTTTCATGGTCCATTTCCAACTCTTCCTCTTTAATATATTCATTAATCTTTTTTGTGGACCACATTTTTTTAGGGATTTCACCCTCATTTTGTATAACGTACAGAATATATGATTTGCCGAATTTTGTGTGTAAAGGTTTCAATCCCATTACAATATATTTATCTTCAACTTTGAGATTTTGAAACTTGATTATTTCTGAGTTTGAGTTTGTAGTTGTCATTTTATATAGTCCAAGAAAATATTTAAATATAAATTTTTTATGAATCTAAATTTTGTAAATTAGATATGGGAATCCATTCATTAAATTTCTTGTTGTAACCCACCCATTTAACCAAGGCATGTTCCACACCTTTAATCTTTTTCCGTTGTAGAACCTTTTCAATTCTATAATTTTCTTGATTTGTCTTCTGCAATTCTTCTGCGTAAAAACCTCCTTCTATCTCTTCACCTAACGAATCTGTCAATTTATAAGTGATCGGGGATGTGTATTGCACTTTGGATATCTTGTACACCGCTTCAGACCAATTGGGTAGGAATCCCTTTTCAAACACACCCTTAATCCGACTAATTCTAACTCTATCGCCAACCTCAAATTTTCGATTCGTTTCCAAATTTCTATACTTCCTACTGTTAATTATAAATGCTTCGTTTTCCTTTTTACTCGCCTCAATTGGAGTCATTTTTACAGTCGAATGTTTCGTGTTGTTATACTCTGCAATTAAATCGTCAATCATATCAATCCAATTTCTCGTATTTTCCGCAGTAAATCTTTTCCACATCTTTTCCTTGATACTTCTATTGAATCGTTCGACGACTGCTGATTTATGTTCACCAAATGTAGAGTATCTATTAATATCAAGTTTCTTTAACCAATCATCCAAGTTTTTGTTGTAAAATTCCTTACCCTGATCAACCCATAAATGTTTAGGCTGTCTTCCCGACGATGCCACTATTTGTTTAAATGCCTCTGCAGTTGTTTCACCTCTCTTGTCTTTCAACGGAATGCTCCACGCATACTTGGAAAACACATCAATGACGTTAAGCATGTATCTGTAGCCCTTATTTACTCTACTCCACTCCTGCATTTCGATTAAATCTGCTCCCCATATCTCATCAACTTCAAACACGTGAACTTGTCGTCTTGTAAATTTTCTGCGAATCGGTTTGTGTAATTCTCTAGCCAATTCTTCAAAGGGTCCAACGTTTCGCTTCAAACCTCTTTCTTCGCTGGACCCCTCTATTCGTTTTTTGACTCAACACCAAGACCAAACTTTGCCTTATTTTTCATGATGTGGTATACAAATCGAGCCATATTTCTTTGTGCACTATCAAATCTTGAATCATTAGCAATTTCGTATGCTCGATGAGCCAAAGCTTCGTCGCTTATATTTCTGCTCGCTGTATCGGTATTTGCAGTATAAAACTGGTCGTGCAATTTACACATTCCATCCAACTCATTTATACCCTGATAACCTTCGCGATTTCTCAGTTCGTACTTTGTGCCTGGACCGCAGTACGAATACTTGTTGAGATTATTAAATGAACCGTTAGGTACGTACTCTCCACGTCTGGCAGGTAAATGTAGTTCTCCAACTGTATTTCCAACTGCCGATAACACATTATTAAACACACCCTGACCCGAGACAAATTTTGACTTTTTACTTCCACACACTCCACAAATAGCAAATTGCTGTTTTCTATTATTAGCAGTTAACCTTTCCTGCGTCTGTGTAGAATCAGTTTTCCTTTTACATTTCAAGCAGTACATTTTTAAAATTACATTATAAAATTTTATAACATAATTTTCATATTAGAAAACTTATTAATCTATAATAATCGGAGTCTGACCATCGGATGTTAGGTACATCACTCTATCGGAAAGTATCGTAACATACATATGAGTATGTTCTGGAACATTTTGACTAAATTTAAAATTAAGTTTCATATTCATAACATCAGTTTTGATTCTTTCACTCTGATGTCTTACATCAAAGACTACAAGTGGAAATAGCTTTTTGTAATTCATCATATCGATCTGTGTACCTCCTATTAAATGATTAAAACCAAAGTGTTCCTTCTTAAATTCATCCGCCATAGCGCAGAAATCTACATAGTCATTTGTAGCAAAGTTTATTCTCGGTTCATCTGCAGGATATCTCTGATCATTCAATTCAACAAAAGCACTAGTCAAGTTAAGGTGATCAAACACAGCTGGATTTTGTTCCTGTGTTCTTGATTTGTCAGTTTGAAATCCAACAATTATCCATCTAGGCTTTTTACTTCCAGCGTCTCTATTGATCATCCATTCAAATTCCTGCACGTTGTGCGTAACTATAGTATGTTGATCAGTTCTTCTGCTAAAACTTACTGGAATTTTCCTTTTACTTACAACATACTCTCGCAGTGAAGTTATCATTTCAACTGACGGTTTTATTCTTGGTACCATCCACCTAATATCCGTTAGTGAAACTTTACCTTCAAAAACGTTATTCGCTTTATGAATAGCCGAATTATTAATCACTCTAGTGAGTCGCAACGTATGACGCAAATTGTAAAGTACTTTGTTATAATCGGAAAATCCAAATAGATGCGAAAATGGAATGTTGAATGAAAATTGACCTGGCGCATCGTTGTTCATTAGAAGTTGTCGGCGAATCGCAAATCCTTCATTGTAATCTGGATTTTCTTGCGGTGTAAAAAGATTGGCAGCAATGTCTCCGCCTGGTGCAACTGCTGGAGATTGTCTATATTTGGAGGATACTGCGCCAACATTAGTGTCCTTTCTCCAACTTTGATTCAATCCCGCGCTGCTATTGAAATCGTCAGGATAAGACAGATAACCCAACATTGACGTAGTCTGTCCTGGATAACGTAATATTTCAATTGATTTACCTCCTAGAATATACTCAATATCAGAAAAAGGTATGGAATAGCATTATTTATCAAAGCTATTTGAGCTGTTCTATCAAAAGCATTGCCATTGTCATTTCGAACTAATTTTCCCTTTATTTTAAGGAAGCTTTTAGCTGGGTTGTAATACGAATCACTTGCAGGAATATCAATTTCAATAACATGACCATTAGAATCAAAGTCCGCTTTAGTCTGTGGAATAAAAGACGAGTATTGACAACTTTCTACACTATTGTCAACAATTATTGACGATGGTTGTGTGAAAATTTCGTTTGGCAATTCAGTTTCCATTTTATATATATAAAAATAATTTTTAAACTAAAATCGTTTTAATCCACTGCCCGATTTTTGTAGTTGTTTTAGTATCTGTTCCGATTCTGGAGTTAGACGACTATTTTTGCTTGCTATCTTTCTAATTAATGCTTTGCCGCCCTCTGTCAAACCGCATGCAGCAATATCACCTACTGCTCCTAACATTGGCTTTGCAATTAAATCTTTATTCTGATAGACGTACGAACCCATATCTTTCAGTGTATCGACAAATCCCCGTCCATGTACCAGAGTTTGTTTTGAACTGTATGCTTTGCATTTCTCTTTGACAATCATTTTACTAAATACAATATATTTTTAATTAGATTTTTCTCTAATTAGTAATACAATAGTAAGTCTTTCACCCATCAGATCGATAAGTTTGTTGTCTTGATCGGTCAGCCGCAGTTTTATACTATCAATTTCATGCCTATTAACTGTTGGTAAAAATATCAATTCAGGAGTAGGATTCTCTATTATCTTATAGCCTGGATTTACTCTTTGGGTGAATGTATGAATAACATTAGATCTTTTACCATTAAGATAGTTACCAATAGCAATATCGCAATGGACTTGTATCGAATTGACTTTTTCTATATCAATTATGTTGGGAGACAGATGAGTTCCATTTGACAGTTTTTCATCGGTGAATCCTAGAGTAGACCCTAATGAATTGTCAATTCCAAAGTCAACCATGTACTTTTCGTGTGATATAGTCAAAATTGTTTTGAAAATTAAATGACTTATATTTATGTAATATTTTTCATTAATTGTATCGTAGTCACCGTTTTCTCGCATTTCCCTTTGAATCGTAGCGTTAATATCTTTTAATTCGTAAGCACCTTTTGAAAGTGTAATTATTTTCCAAGTACTTCCACCGTCGGTGGAATATTTAAATTTATTGTTTGCTTCCGTGATGTTAGGAATTGAATTGTACGTCATCAGAGATATAAATGCTACTTCATACTTTTTCTTAGGATCCAATATTATTGGAGGGTGCAGATATGTAGTAAAATCTGTTGATGTGCTCGACTGAGTTAATTTCGCCATTTTTTATAGCAGGATTAAATTTTAAACTGGATATTTTAGAGAATTTCGAAATGGTTTTTATATATATCATCATATTTCCCCTTGGTGATTGCACCAATTCTTAGCAGTTCATCCAATATACCAACTGCGGTATTGTATGCTCCATTGTTTCCAGCTTCTAGAGCTGCAAGATTTTCCACCAGCAGATGGACCAATTGATCTGGATTTTCATAGTGTACAACTTGATCTCCTTTTGGTCTACCTCGTCCACGTTTTTGTTTACCTGCAGGCATTACAAGTTTTCTCTTCTTCTTCTTAAGTCCTTCTCCGACGAGTTCACTCCCTGCTTTTACCTTAGTCAATATGCTCTTGTATTTTTCCAGTGTTTTCTGTTGAGACTCGCATATCGTTTTCTCAGCTGGAGTCTTTTTACTGTTGTTTCCTAAAAACTGCCCTATTCGTCTATTATGCGTTTGAATCTCCTTTAATGTTGCTTCAATTTCATTATTTTCATAGACTTCACTTGGAAGTTTCAGGTCGAGCAGATCTAGATTCTCTCGATCACTTTCATTGAGATTCTTGTCTAAATTAATAATTACAGGATCCCTCCTTGGTGTGGATTCACGTTCAGGAATAGGTGAATCATAAAATGGCATTGCCTGTATAGCCTCTCTCTGATCATTTGAACGCATCAATTGCTTAGTAAAGGGAACTAAAATATCACTCAAGTTTTGTTTGTTGTCGACAATCTTTTGTTCTAGAATTTGAGCCGTTTCCTTTGTAGTGTCGATTAACGGTTTGAATAACTTTGCTTGACTCTCATATGACTGTTGATTGCCTAGTTTCTCATTCAGAAACATTTGTTTGACTTCGTTCTTGGCCTTGTTATACCGGTTAATATCAAACTCCATCATCATTTTATTACATACATATATTTATTTATTAGGTATTTTTATGTATTATTAGGTATTTTTATGTATTATTAGGTATTTTTATGTATTATTAGGTATTTTTAGATATTAGGTATTTTTAGGTATTATTAGGTACTATTAGGTATTATTAGATATTTTTCAGGTATGTACATTGCATTGTAATTTAACAAATATCTACCACATTCAGGTTCCTCCCACAGATTTACAACAACGTAACCGTGCTTATTCATCCAAGCTTCATTACATATTTTTTCAAACTCTTCAAATGACATATCACCACTTACGTGAGTGTCATAGAAATATTTAAGCGATTTTTTATCATGTCGAAATAGAATAAAAATATTAGCATTTTGTCGAATTCCATGTTTTTTCAGCTTATGAATGCTCTGACATAAATAGAATACATTCGCATTATTATGTCGACCTTGACAGAAGTAATCTGTCATATCTTTCTGATTTTCATTCATGACGTCATCAAATATTACAATATGTGTTTTATTTCTATCGAGTTCAGAAGGGTGAACTATTCCATCATCTGGGTTGTGAAAAGTAACAATATCTTGACTTGTTTTAGACTTCTTCCTTGATTCATCATTACAATCCCGAAGGAATTTATACGCGTCTTGATCGGGTGTCATTGTGTACACCATCATATCATCATAGTACACTAATTTTTTCATAATGAAGTTCATCATTAGATTTGTCTTGCCACAACCGGTGCTGCCAGCTAGTATCATAAATATATTTTTAGGAAATATATCGTGATGCTTGCTCTCATAGTTGCTACCGTAAATTTTTTGATAAATTTTCGAATAGTTAGTATTCAAGTCTACCATTTTTATGTAGTAGTTATTATTTTAAATTGTTTCTTTCGTATAATTCATCTAATACATCCTTGAATAGACTCCCATTGTTCAGTTTATATAGCACGTAAATACAGTAATGACCGCAGATGACTTCGTTTGGTGCTTGAATTTTAAAAGTGTTAAAATAATTTTCCTTTCCTTTACAATAATGTTGAACTTCTGATGGAGGTATGAAGCCGTAACTATCAAAATATAGACATTTGCCATTCTTACTATAAAGAAATACCCAATGGGTCCCGTTCCCTTCGCTGTCATCAATATTAAGAATTAAACTTTCGTTATTACTAACTGATCCCTTTAGCTCATCTCGCATGAATACACCTTTGAAATTTTTTACATTTAGCTCTTTACATTTTTTTATTATATCAAAGTTGCTTAGCGGTTTAAGAGATTTGAATGAGTTTAAAAATTGGGGGAAGTTTATGCCTCCCCCTGTCTTTCTAAAAAAACTCCTGATCCACCTCTTTCCAAATACAATCCATTACCCCACTGAGCTCCTTTCAAATTCTTGACGCATCCACCGAGTCCAAATTTCTTCAACGCATTTGATAGCGTTTTACCTATAACGGGGATTGGAGCTATTGCGTCGCTGATTAAGCCTGCGCCGAGTTGTTGCTTGGTTATGTTTTCCAATTCTTGATTATGTCTCTTCAATTCATTTGTCTGTCTAGTCGAATTCACTGCCGAGCTAATTCCACCTGCCAATCCACCTATAGCTCCCACGATGGCGGGAATGGCTGCTGCCAACAACGGCAGAAATCCTCCATTCTTTTCCATGTACTTTAATTGTGCTCTACTCAGACACAATTCTATTCCAGATGTAGCCTTTTTAATTTTATTAATTTGAGTTTGGGTGAGAGGAAGATTCGTATTACCCGACAAATTCTTTTTTAATATTCGTATTTTAACCTCTCTATCATGATCGCACGCGCTCTTTAGTTTTTGGACCTGACCTTTAGTCAACGTTACACCGTAGTTTGTATACTTTGACATTTTTATATAACATTTAAATTTTTATTATAAACTTTTATCTTATGTATTTAAAATATGAGTACTATATCGAAAACTGGTGGCAAATCGCATTCAACAACTGGTGATTTGATGGAGCATGTAGACTCAGTTTTCAGACCAATTGTCAAGCTTGTTGATAGACTCGACAGTACAAAAGTTGACAAATCTGGAGGAGATATCACTGGAGACATTAATATGAGCAACAATAGAATTTTAAATGTTAAACATCCTCCAGAAACCGATGTGGACGTCATCACAAAGGGGTACTGCGATCGTTATGTTAACCAATTTGGTGATAATTTGAGAGTAGGTATCCTAAAAGAAGTAGAACAAAACGTAGTTGCTAATGACATTGCTCTACAAAAAAATATTCATACGAAACTCAGTGTGAATGGTGGTTCAATGAATGGAAATGTTGATATGAGCAACAATAGAATTTTCAATGTTAAGCAACCTCCAGAAAGTGATTTGGATGTCGTTACAAAGAGGTACTGCGACAGTTTTGTTAACAAATTTGGACAAAATTTAAGATTAGATATCTTAAAGGATGTAGAACGAGATGTTGTTGCTAATGACATTGCTCTACAAAAAAATATTGATACGAAACTCAGTGTGAATGGTGGTTCAATGAACGGAGATTTAGATATGAAGGATAATTTAATTTTTAATGTCGGTTTCCCTAGTGAAGGATATGATGCGCTAAACAAAAAGTATCTACAGATTGCTCGCATGAAAGATAATGTTGATTTGAAGAAATTAATGGCTATTTGTTCTCATGTATTGACCATTATATCAAAATATTCCAGAGAACAAGGCCTACGAATTAATTACAGAGAAATATTTCTTATGAAATATAATCATTTGCAAAATATTACCTTAGAATATAGTAAATTATTTAATAATGAAGAAATTAATTCTGACGTTGAAGGAATTCTTTCAGTTTTAACAACTGATTTGAAATGTTTACTTTTAACAAAATTGAAAAACTACCGAGAAATATGTTTAGTGACTTGGAAACAACTCTAGTTCGCGCTAATTTAACAGCAACACCTGAAAAGGGTACACCTTTATTGAAAATTAGGCAATTTATTTCAAAACTTGTAAGAGATCTAGATCCAGATCAAAAGAAATCAGACTTGAAATTAATATTACGAAAAAATTTAACGTTTGTTGATTTAGGATTTCATTACGCTTCAGATTCTCTACTAATGAGGTTTGTGATGGAAGTGTAGCCGTAAATTGCGATATTTAAATTCGTTAATAAATGTATTAACAAATTTTTATGTAAATTCAGAAATAATCTGATTATAGGCTGCCTCAGCAAGATTTCCGTTACAGGAGACAACAAAGTCAAATCTTTCATTAAGTTTATTTAGTTTTTCAATTTCTGTATTTAGTTTATTACTTTTAGCTTGAAAATTAAATTTATTGGCGAAGGCTGTCAATATACCGCTTGAAGTGGATAACACTATTATAGCAACGGGTGGAATTACAACAGCTGTAGCAGTTGCAGCTAGCACTGCGGAAATTACGATCGAAGCCACCGCGGTAGTGTAGGAAAGTGTTTTTATAATCTTTCGCTTTTTCTTTAGTTTTTTAACAACTGTTTGCCTTTCTTCAAGCTTTCTAATTAAAAATGCTTTCAGTTTACTTGAAAGCGAAGTGCCATCTACTGTGTCTGTCATTTTTTTATTATGTGTAATTATTATTTTAACATAAAACATTTACAAACGAGAAAATTATTTGTTTATTGTTTGTAAATTTTGCATTTTATTTAAATATTTTTTCTTACATATATAAAATGAAATACTCGGCCGCCGAATTGAGACAAATGTTGATCGATGCTGAAATCACACCAGCTCTACGTGCTGGAAAAACAGAGTTGTTGTTTATGACTTTTGAAAATGGACTTTTGAAGAGAGAAGAAGTGTTTCCTCCAAAGGATGAAGATACGACAACAAGAAAGAGAGGAAGACCTAGAAAATATCCACTAAAAGAGGTTGATCCACAAAATGAAGAAGACAAACATAGAAGAGCAAGAGGAAGACCAAGAAAATATCCACTAAAAGAGGTTCAACCAAAAAAGATTATAGACCAGAGGCATGAGTACTTGAGAGGTATAAGAAATAACCCTAAACCTGTCAGATATGAAAATAATGATACTGGAGAAGTTAAAGAATTTAAGTCTTTATATGAAGCTGTTAAAAAAACTAAACACAGTATAACATTCTTTAGAAGAAACGATGGAGAGATTGTTAATGGATGTCATAAATATACAATCATTAAATGAATGTTTCAATAGTATATTTACTATTAAGACAGGCTGTGACCATAATTGTGCTGATGAAACAATGGTTATCATACTTTCAGTACATACGTTGATGACAAGGCTAATATAGATATAAGCTTAGGTATCAAGGCTAAAGATGCCTGTTAAAATCATTTTGTCTCTGCCTTGTGGATGAAATGATGTGAATTGAAATCGTTTTTGTCCTCGTGAGCTGTGGGCGTGGGCGTGCTTGATTTTACGCTTGTGTGTTAGATTATTGATAGGCAAGGCTATGCTTCAATTGCAATGGTGTAAATTTTAAGGCAGAAAATAGAAATGAGCAAGACTCAAGGCATGTCTGTGCTTAATATTCATGGAACATTTATGCATCAAGGCTAAAATAGAATTTAGCTATGCTTTAAGGCTATTCTATGCTTGAAATGATTAACGTTCATCTCAGTATGCTTAATCAAGGCAGAGCAAGGCTAAAAAGGAAATTTAGCTAGGTTTTAATCTTAGGTTGTGCTTAAAAATCATAATGTGCCAGCCCCCCAATAATCCTACTACTATAGCTATATTGTACATAAAATTAGCATTGAATAATAATCTATATGGTTAAAATTACATTATTAGAGATGACTAGAGTAGCAGATTGGTACGTTAAAAGGACTGCGAATCAAGAGGTACAGAGTTAAAATCCAGTGCTCATCTCATTAGCAATAAACTTAAGTCATGAGACAAAACTGATGCTAGTTAAACTGATTAGTCCTCCTAGCTTTCAACTAATGCATTTAAATAAAAAACAGATTCTTTATCCAATTAGAAATATATAAAATAGTAAGCTATTAATTATTTGCTTAACAAATTCTTTAAATAAAACATAAATGTCTGAAAATAAAAATAAAAATTTGTGAACAATATTATATAGTATTTATAAAATTTTATATGCAAGAATATATTTTAAAGAACATTCCCATTTACATATTCAATTGTATAATAATTGAGAATAAAAATAACTTTAAGAAAGACTGGTAAGACATAGTAACAAGGGACCTGTATATGCATAGACTCGATAGTTCGTTTCTACGACAATAAATCCATGCTGTATGACGTCAGATGAGGAATGCTTGGAAACATTCGAAGCTAAGTTGATAGCAAGTCTAGTCGGATAGAATCTTCCCGCCTTTTTCTGTAATAAAATTACTTTAAAACTTATCAGGGAAAATATCACAGCAGAGTGTAAGACACAGAACAAATCAAATTGGGCTGAGCCAGCAGCAGGATCAGTAGAGTGTCCGACAGTTGTTTAGTGGATACAGGCTTCAAATCCAGAGCTCGCACTTTCACTGACATGTTTTCGACATAGGAAACTGACTTAACGTTAAGCTCCGCAACGGCGTTAAAATAAATATTCGATATTCTTTAACAAATTCAATAATGCCATATTTCTTTATCATTTTAGAAGCTTAACATATCGCTCACAACTACTTATACATACTTAACTACAGCTAATACGCTGTAAGCATCCTGGTGTCGTAGTCTTCCTTACAGCAGCGCTACATTTGTAAAGAAGTGAAAGTAGTATCGAAGATTGAAACATCATCATAATCATTTTCAGTTTGAAATCTCAGTTTGACTAGGGCTGGGATAAACATGCTAAATAGATGACAGAGAGATTGGCTCTAAGAATGAAAAATGCTGAGAATAAGATTGATACACTAAATTTAACACCTTGAATTGAGAGTAAGCTTAAAGCATAGCAGCAAACAATAGAGTAGGACAGGAACTTACTGTTCTCTGACACACGAGGCCAATACCTCGCAGATACTGAAGGAACTTGCTCTGACTGGGAGTCATCCCTTCCGTAGAGTAATCCTACAAATATCAATCAGTAAATCTATAAATAACATTAGCATCATCATCTTCAAATGAATCCCAGTTTAACTAAACTGGGATTTAAAGGAAGATGATGATGATGACTGCAGTCAGGATTAGAAAATTTTACAGCAATTTCTAGAGTCTAAGCGCTCACCAACCGAATGCCTCTTTTGGCGCTGGTTGGATCTTAATGCTTTGTCGCCTTTTACAACACGTGCAGTCCACAATTGGTGTATTCTTCAGCAACCAAGACACAACACAAGGAAATCAATAAAAAAGAATAGTATAAAATAAGTATTCTTCACTCTTTAAGCTCACAGAAGTACACTGAATTGAAGATCATACTTTTTATTGTTTGCTGTACGTATTTTAACATTATAGTTGTTGTTATTGTTAGTAATATGGATTTCTTATTGTTAGTAATATTGATTTCACTCAAATTTTCATTATTGTTATTATTCTAATTAATACTATCGTTATTGTTTTACTACTATTACTACTACTAACGTTGTTGTCATCAACATTATTGCTCATACTAGCAACAATTCTACCAATAACAAACAGCAAATTAAGACTGTTCGATTCTCGAGGCAACAATAGACTCATCATATGAGGTAACATGAAGAAAAGTTTGTTTAAATGGTCCATCTTTACAATTCTCATTTCCAACAAAGAAAATTTATTAGACAAACCTTTCCGAGTTGGAGATAACTCAACTGGAAGAGAAATGTGAGGCACTCAACGAGATCAACTCTGTTAACCTGCAGCAGATTAATTGTGAAAGAGTAAGTAATCATAATTATCTCAATTAAGTAATTAATTGAGTAATTTTAAATTATTTCTCACTCGTTATATAAGAAAAATACCTGTAAAAATTCACATTCACAGTCAACTGTTTCCTCGAAAGACTATAGCACAACTCAAAATAAACTTTTTACCTTTTCTACGATATCAAGAGTACACTTGATCAATTTTTATGCCACTAACGGACTGCTTAAGCAAGTTAGTTAGAGGCAGTAAGTTAGTGTTCGATAACTTATTTATTGTCAATAATTTGTCAATTCGTTTAAATTTAAGTACGAGCTCATATTATGTAGAAATTACACATTGCAAATAAAACAGTATTAAAATAAAATTAATAGTACTTAGAAAATATAAATAATATGCTCTAAGCAATAATTATTAATAATATTAATATTTAGTAAAATTAATATTAGTAGCTCTCCTTCTATATAGTGTCTTGCAAATGATAGGTTTAAGGCACATATTTTGCTCTGCTTGCTTCATCACTGTTAAACTCTCAAAATATGAAACTGACATTAGACTAACTTTATGTTTTTTCTCTAAGTCTACAACACTAATATCTTGACTGCTCAAATCACAGTAACAAAAGAATTGGTTGAATTTTATCATCTCTGAGAATGATCTGATTGTCATGACTAAAGTTAAATATTTCCTTATATGCAGAGTGAATGACAAACCTCAGCATTTTCCATGTATTTCAGCAGAAAGTACCAGATTTGTGATGATCTATCCAGCAGCAGAAATTGAAATCCTGCAGGAGTTATGTAATGATCGCCATCCTTTTCATCTCTGTCAATAAACAACACACAATCAACTTTTTAAAAACATTTATTCACAAAGGACATGATGCACGTATTAACAGGTGCACTTATTCTTATTATTATTAGCTTTATATATAAATGATTTTAATTTAATTAAAATTTCATTAAGAACCCTTTAAAATCTCTACTAAAGGCAATCACTAACATTAAATTCTTTGCAAACCAAAACGAAAATTATTTCTTGAACAATTCAATACACTGGGTCTCACTATGCTCATTATACTTGTTAGATGATCAAGATGCTAACAAACTTGTCTGACAAACAACAAGTCCTACTTCCAATACCAGCCACATTTCACGAAATTTTTGCTGAACAGACACAGAATTTTACTAAACCTACTTCAAATAGCTTACATAAATAAATGAACAAATAAATAAATATAAAAATAAACAGAAATCTTTCAAACATATGATATACAGAGCAAATACAGCAAAAAAGAAGAAGAGACTTTTTGATGAGGCCAGCCTGCAACAGTGTGTCAATAGCCTCGGGGCTAGTCTTATCTCCAGCCCCCAGAGATCTCACCATGTAGTGCAGCACGCTCTGAAAACATCATCAAATGAAACAACTTCACTGACAATAACAACATTAAAGAAATCATAGATCAAAGTTACGCACATCCTCCTAATTGACAGCAGAAACAGAATTCACTAAGCTTAAACGATATATAATAATTACTTATTAACAAAGAAAAATTAGCTTTCAATGATAAATTCTGCATTTAGTCAAGTCCAAAATGTCTCATGTAATTCTGCTAAGAGCCTACACTAAAACAGAAGGCACTTTTTGGTGTTTTTTGATAATGTTAATTAAAATATTCGAATATGGTTTCGTTGAAAATCTAACAACAACGGCATATTTGACAATATCAAATATTTTAAAACAAACTATATACCAGCAGCAAAATTTTGTAACACTAAATATACCCATGCTGTGTCCAAGACACTGAAGAATAGACTGACCTTAACTGTATACGTTGCAAGAGGTGACTAAGCAAGAACAAAGAAAGGCAATACTACCCAAGAAGCCATATTTTTCCAAAGCTATTGCCTATATCAGAAATGAAAAAAGCCTAGACTTTTGTGAAGGGAATAATTAGCTGATTTATCGAGTGCTCTATATGGAGCGTGAAAGCAAACTCTGCATATGAACACATGCCTTGAATCTTCTAATTGGCAGAATACTAGGAGAGAAGTATATATCTAAAGAACAGTAGGCCTACAATACTACAAATAAAAACTGACTTGCAGAAGTAATTACTCAAACCAATCAGGTTAGCCTAGAACTTAAAGCGTAAAAAATAAGTACCTCCCAACGTTCGATAGCATAGCTATCTAAACTCTTGATATCCTTAGGATGCCTGTCAGGCGGCAAAGGCCCGCCCCCAGTCCAACTTGTACCTCTGCAGTAATACGGCAGCAGAGTGAAATGATTCGATTATTTATCATTAACAACTGATCTCCAGACAAATCATCCAAGACCAATACATCCAGCGCATTATATTTTAGAGCGTCAATTGGTCAATTCATCTCATCGCAGAAAGGAAGTCAATACTGGAGAGAATAACCAATAATATAACAAAGAGAATGTTAGGCTGAAAAGCATGAGAATTATCATACATATTCTCAAGAATTTCAAAGAATAATCAAACATTTTGCAGAATGTTTGCTACCAGATAAGCAATTAATGATAATTCTAATACCAAGAGAAATTAATCACAAGATCTTTGCAAAATGGCAGATTTAAGATATGCATTTCTACACATTACTTATCACTTTAGTGCTGAACATTCCGTTAGAGCTATAAATTTATACCAATTCTAAAGCAGTTTACAGAGTGCATAAATACTTAAATATGCTTGCAATCTGCACTAGCTTAATTATCAGCAATAGTTGACTCAAGTTATTTGTTCACAATTGCAACCACCACGCTTACACGATCTTTAGGGAATCTATCTATATGTCTGTTTTTAAGATTCATGCAATCTTAAAAAGAAACCAAGCTAATTAATTGTCCAGAGATAAATAAACTTGTAAATATCCAAAGTATATACTATTGACTTCATAAGGATATGTATATATTTTTAAGTATCACTCGGTTTCTAGTATTTTAGCTATATTAATGACGATAGTGTTTGGTATTTTGAAGCTTGTTGTCTATTTTGTATATGTGCATGTTATTGTATATTGCCTGTGCTATTGTAAGTAATTGTTGCAAAGTAACATAAGATAATAACAATTAGAGTGCTACAGTCATCAATGACAACACCGAGCTCTATAGGAATGTATAGGAATGCATTTGCATGATATACTCTATTAAACATTAAGTAGTCTAAAAAATTTCATTTGATAAACGATGACTACAAACCCTCCAAGTAAAGCGATTTTTAGACTTTTCCTGAAAGTATCATTGAGCTTCCACGCTTGAACTCCAGACTGAGGCTGCTCCTGAAAGATGTGCAACTCTACCAGCGACTTTACGATATCCGTGTGCTGCCTGCTGAAAGGTATTAAGGCAGTAAGTGACATTGGGTAACTATTATTTTATTGGTGACTGGTAACTATTTAAAGTTTACTACAGGAATTTCACTAGTAGACTGATACAAAATCAAACATCAAGCTCTGAGAGCTCTTAAAACTAAACCACTAACAGCATGTGCAATGCAACATAACAGTAAAGATAGGTCCAAAATGAATATCCTTTGATTAGCAGTAAGAAACGAAGTCTATAAAGTAAAGTAGTTAAATTTACTTTTGCAAAAATTTTATTATAGGGCATAATCGCAGATTTAATTATTATGGATTAGGTTAATGTAATCGTGAATGCATTACACTGTTGTTAATAATATTATATAATTTAATAAACCAAGTAACTAAATTTTTTTTAAATACCTAAATCTTTAATGTAACTAAATATTTATAGATCTATCTAATAAAGAGCTATATTTCTGTACAAATGCAGAGTACTTTTGAGGAGAGTTTAAAAACAATCAAAACCAAGGCAGATAGTAGATGGACGGAAAAGATTAGATATAAGGAGTTTTCAAGTTTTGTAAGTTCATAAGTGTCCTAAAATATAAATAGCTAAGTAAATTAGAATTTTAGTAATTTTACTAAATGTTAGTAAAATATATTTATCAGATAAACTATATTTACAAAAATCACTTGTACTACCTAGCATGTTCACCAGTTAGCCAAGCTATCATCACTCCTTGAGTCACAGATTGCTCGACAAATAAAACTCGCATCACATAGTGCTTTGCAAGATTCGACAGATCTCTACAGAGAAAAAAATCAATCATAAACAAAAACATTAATTTATGTGACGCAAAAACTGTAATTATGTAAACAATTTCATCTTAAAAATTAACATACTAGAAATTAAATTAAGCCTATTATAACTTTTATAAGGGCAAATTTAAAGCTTAAATGATTGAAAGCTGAGCATAGTAGAATTGCAGGTATTGTCATTATGAATTTATTAGAGAAATTAATTAAATATTAATTAATCAAATATTAATTAAAAAGAGAAATTAATTAAATATTAAATAAATTAAATGAGAAATTAATTAATTAAATATTAATTAATTCAAGGACTAGTTACTTTTATTGTAATGTTATCTTAAGGTAGGAAAATAATAAATATGTAGCATTGAATGCCATCCATGTAGGCCAATAGTAATAAATTATACAGTGGCTACAGGTAAAGCTATATTGATTCCTAAACCGAAAGAATGTCTTCTGCTGTATTTCTAACAACACTTTGGCAGTCAGACGGCAGTATCAGCAACGGGTTCTTTATAAACATTCTTGTGACATTTTAATGAATGCTAACAATATTCTTACAGAAGTATTCCTTAACAGAAATATTTAAACACATAATGTCATACATGTATTAATCAAGTCACTGTTTAAATCATTAAAGACGTAAACTTTCATATCATAAATTACAATGTTATAGTTTTCAGTATAAGATATTGACCTTTACTTAATATTACCTGAATACTGTCAGACACGCTGCTGGATGCCTGTATAAGTGATCCAATATTGGCGGAGTTAAACTTCTGATATATGAGTGAAGATCCTTACAATCCAATTTACTGTTTGATTTTGTTGAGGTCCAGCCACCGCCACTTGCGCCAGAGGATCCGGCTACCGTAGACATAACGTAACTATTTTTTCACAGATTTATTCTTTTCACACTATTTGAAATTTAATTCAATTTATTTATTGACTAATTTTTGTTCAAATTTATTCTCTGTCAAAAATTGACGTTTGAATATGGAAGGTGTGCGAGATAAATTTGATCGTTATTCCATGATCCCCAAATCAAGAAGAATATCCGACACTAAATCTCGAACCGCCAAAATTAGAGTAATGCCTAATATAAAATGATATAATACTTTATCACCACTTTACTATTTTCCATTTTTTATCACCACTTTACTACTACTACTACTACTACTACTACTAAGACTGCGCTACGTCCTATTTGGACCCAGCAGTAGGTTTCAAGGTTAGTTGACTCCACCTTGCTCTATCCTCAGCCAGATCATAGATGCTCTCATCTAATATGTTCAAATTCTGATTTACATCTTTGAGATCTTATTTACTAATTTGATCCATATTTGTTTGTTTTGACAACCTCTTTGTTTTGTCTGAGATTTTTTATTCTCATTTAAAGCAAGTTTTACAGGTGCATTGTTCGGTAACCTAAGTAAGTGACCTATCCATTTTAGTCTTCGTGATTTTAATTGCAAGACTCCATTTTTTTCATTTGTTCTGATGTATAAGTTATCGTTGCTTATAATGTGAGGGTAATATATTTTAAGTATTTTTCTTAATAGACTTCTATGAAATATGTCAATTTCATGTTCCTGTTTTCAAGTTAATGTCCATAGCTCACTATTATATAAGTAAACTGGCGTAATATAAGCATTGAATATATTTATTCTTGTTTTCATTGTTATTTTGCTATTTGTTAGTTTCATCTTGTATTTATTAAAAATAGCCATACACAATTGCTTTCTATGGATCATGTCTCTTTCAGTATCCAAGTAAGAACCTAAATATTTGCATTTCTTCCATTCCTGATCATTTTTGTTTCCAATGGTATATTTTTCTGTTTCATCTGTGTTTAGTTTTAAATCTCTCTTATTCAGTTTATCATTAACTTCCTTTTGAATTTTGTCTGTTATATTTTTGCATGTGTTTACATATGTAATATCATCTGCAAACTGCTGATCAATAATTATACCCATTTCTCAATTTATGCTATAGTTATATTCTATAGTATGTTTAGGAATTAATTCTTCATATGGTATATTTTCTTTGGAGTATGAGTGCTCTTCAATTTGGTTTGCTATTTGAATTTGGTTCCCATGTTTGTTTAAGCTATTTGCAAGGTAAAATGTGAAAAGTACCGGGCTTAAGCAATCTCCTTGTGGTATTCCAATATTAGTTTCAAACTCATTTCCAGTTACATCTCCATTTTTAACTCTTAAAATTGCATCATCAATGATAAGTTTTATTATATGTAGTTCGTCCTGATTAATTATTTTACTTAAATCCTTTAATAATTTATTTCTATTGACAGTATCAAACGCCATACTCATGTCTAGAAGCATGATTTCTATTTCAGAGTTTTTGTTTGTTATTGCTTTTTCGATAAGAAGTTTTAATGTTAGGACGTGTTCCGTGGTACTTCTGCCTGGTCTGTAGGCGGCTTGAGTGACTGGCATTATTTTGTCAATTTTATTGTATATTCTATTTATCATTACAATTGACAGTATCGTTCTGATAAGATTTAATAAAATTATGGGTCTTAAATTTCTGCATGTGCCTTTTACTTTTCCTGGCTTTTGTATTAATATTCCTAGTTTAATCTCTTCTGGATATTTTCCTGATTCAGCCATTTTATTGAATATTTTTGCAATTTCATTGTAAATTTTTCAGGACAGTTTTTTAGTTCTGCTGTGATTTCATCAGATCCTGGGCTTTTATTTGTTTTTAATTTCCTAACAGCATTTATTATTTCATCTGTAGAGAAAGGTGTCTTCATTTTTTCAGGTTTAATTTCAGTTAATATTTCTGTATTTTGGTTGTAAAATATATCTTTGAAGTGTTCGGTTATTTTTATATTTATTACATTTTCATTTTGTCGCAGCATCTTTTACTGTTTACTTCAAATGTAAATAAAACCTAATTCTTATTCCTACGCTTGGTTCCATAATCACTGACTTTTCACCCTCTTTTAAAAATCATTACGAATGATATGAATGAAAGATATTAATGATAACGAATTGAATATTGCAATAGTCAATGACAATATAAAGTACTATGAAATGAAATCAAAATCGATCGGAAAAAATTAACAGATAACCGTGCAAAATTAAGTGATCAGTTTCAATATAAGGAAATGGAGGAAAGAGGTAATATGTATAATAAAAATTATATGTTTATAAGAAATCTGGTTTATGTACTGTGAAGCCATTCTAGTGCTATATTTTAATTCAGTTTGTAATACATTTAAAGTGATTTAAGAAATTAAAAATTTATTCAATTTTCATGGCTGGCTCTGGGACAGCGGGAATATTTATCTTTTGCTGCACTATTACAAGTAGTGGTTTCAATTTATCGCACTTAACAAGTAATCTCGAGTTATATTTACTATTAAAAATCACTGTAAATTGCTCTGAACTGTACCATGTACAAGATGTGCATTATTTCAAATCGCTATTTGTGCATTGAGAGATATTTTAATAAACGGTATATTGTAAACTGATGTATAATTTGTAATTTAATCTTAAAGTAAGGTGGGAATAAAAGATGATTTGACGTTTCACTATAATGTAGAGCAACTAAATGTATTACATAAATTATTTCGCACCCATATGTTTGGAATTAATTTTATTTGCACTCATTTAGTATTTAGATGTTTAAATTGATATTTGTGCATCAAGACTTGTATTCATTTCAGCTTATGTTCATTAGAACTTATTTTGCGTTAGAATTGCAAAGTTATGAAACGAGGATATTAAAATAAGTAATGAGGAAATGCAAATTAACATGTTATTAGAAATTTAACCTTCATATACTGAGATATGATCTTTGCTTATTGGTGTATTCATGTAAAAACTGATGTTAAATTAAATATGAGATGACATTCAATAAAACAGTAGATTATGTAAAGCAATAATAAAAATTATATGCATAAGATACATGCATGCAACGCAACCACTCGTGGGGGTTGGGTGGAGAAATGCTTATGAAGAGCTCGATTCTGATTGGCTGTTGAGCATGGCCTCGATCAAGACTATATTACCAGAGAACAGGCTGTAGAAAGTTAGTTCACTCCTGAACTCTGGCATGTGCGGAATGAATAGCTGAACTTGTCTAAAGATAATTCTTAATGAATTATTGCGACAAATACATAAACTGGTAGATTCCATACAAGCTTCTGAACTTCTGATTGCATTCGTAGAAAGTACTGCTATTATGCACCTTCTATAGGTCGGTGATAGTTAGCACGAAAAGTACGAAATCTATATTGAAACGATTGTGCCTCACGGGATTGCAGATTTTGTGTGGAATTGTCGTCTAACCTTCAATGAGTTGGATAACCACGATCCATTTCAATATCTCAATCCATTGAATGTAAAAATCCTTGATTGTACCAGATACGCCGATTACTAGAGATCTAGATAAGCGTTTTCTCGTCAATTCAGGTGAATAGCTGCGTTTACAACACTTTGTGTTGGCCGTGAAGATAGAAGACTGAAAATTGAAGAAAGAAATTGAAGAGGAAGACAGAATCAGAAAAGAGCGAAATTCTACGAAGAATACTGATTTTCTAGTGCCTAATCTAGATAGGTGTTGCTTTCATAGATTTCAGCTAAACAACTACAATTCTGAATTCTGCGGAAAGCGCAATTTACTAGTTGCCTACTCTAGTTAAGCGTCTTTTTCACAGATTTAACTCAACGACTGTGAAATAACACCTCACGTGTTAACAGTCATACTAAAGAAGAAAAGAGGGAAAGTATCAAATCATATAAGCGAGGAGTGCCTTGAAGCCAATAACTCGTTCCCATTTTCTCTCTCTTATTTTGATTGCAAATGCAGACATTTAACTAACTGATTGCAAGTAGACTGACTTTACATTTATCGCCTATTTTTAGCATTTTATTAATTGTTACCTATTGTTAGTTTAATATTCTATGCTATCTTTATGTTTAATGTTTTAACTCGTTATATTGCTATCGTGTTTCTTTGTTAATTATAAATCGTTTGAGATAATAAATCACTGGCTTTTGTGTCAATATTCTAATTTAGTTAGAATCTATACAAATAATACACAAATACTATAATTTATCATACATTGGACGAATAGGCATGAGTTCTGTTCACAGCAGCTCCAGTCTTATTGATTTAGCCTCTAACTGGCTATATGAGCAAGATATCCTTGCATCCTCAAGATTAATACCGCCTAAGCATGAAGAGTTGGAAAAATCGAACCCACGATTCCATTTCCAAACTCCTATAACGGAGAGAGGATTGGAGAACTCTATATGTTCACAAGGGCTCGTAACCATAGAATAAAAATTACAGATTTTAATAAAACATTCAATGAAAATGTATGCAAGCGCACATATTTAATCCGTCTACGAATGTGAATTCGCCATAAATGTTTGGGTAAATATGTTTTTAGGTGAGCAGACTAGGAAGGCTTGTACGGAGGTGGTGTACGTGACTGGTATGTATATCTTTGTTTAAGTTGGACTGATTTTCTATATTTTGGAATTTGCAGCGTTTTTGGACCTTCTTTTTGCTCGCCGGCTTGATTTTGTCTCAATAGTGCTCGTTGCTGTCACTGATGACTGTAGCACTCATAGAATAAAGAAATTTATATTTTATACATTTGGTAGCACTCTAATTGTTGCTATTAGTTGGATTAGCTCATCAGGGCATGAAATTCTAATATTTTCACCTTTTTCAAATTTATATATGATGTGGTATAATATTAAGATTAGACGGGTGTAACAAGTCTTAAGGACTTCCCGAACCAGTATAATTAAGTTAAATTAAAATCGTAATCATTATATAATGAAAATCTTAATCCTTAATCTTTTCTTCGGGTAGTTTGTTTATCTTCAAAGCGTGAAGTGTGAAATTCAATTTAATTAAATTAATATTTTAACTTAACTTAACATAATTATACTGGTTAAGGAGGTCACAAAGACCTGTAACACCAGTATTTGCTGTAATTTCACACCTCTAAACATAGAGACCAGACCGTAAAGGGGGAAAAAAAGATACAAACCTTGACAAGTTGATAGGCTTCAAAAGAAGAACATTAGAAAAAAACTAAACACTCACCAACAAACCACACACACACATAACCAGCTCAAGTATAAACTTACGCACAGGTATACAACTATGCAAAAATACACATACATATATGCACCCATGCATGTTCACATACATGTACATGCATACACACCAACATATATACATATATCCAAACATACCCCACATCCATATATATATATATATATATATATATATATATATATATGTAGATATATACTCTATATGTTTGTTTGTTTTATATATATATATATATATATATATATATATATATATATATATAGAGAGAGAGAGAGAGAGAGAGAGAGAGAGAGAGATACACACATAAATATGCACATGTATACGTATGTATATATGTGCATATTTATGTGTGTATCTGTATATATATATATATATATATATATATATATATATATATGATATATGTGCATATTTTGTGTGGTATCTGTATTATATATATATATATATAATATATCTATATATATACAGATACACACATAAATATGCACATATATACATACGTATACATGTGCATATTTATGTGTGTATCTCTCTCTCTCTCTCTCTCTCTCTCTCTCTCTCTCTATATATATATATATATATATATATATATATATATATATATACATATATATATATATATACATATAAAACAAACAAACAATTTATCAATTCAGTGTATTTCTTTCCAATACTTATCTAGCCTATTCTTAAAAGCATTCACTGACTCTGCCTCTACTAGATACTGAGGTAACACTGTTCCTTATATTGACAACTCTCTGACTGAAAGAGTTTCGTCTAACCTCTAATATGGATCTAACCTTTATTATTTTGAATCTATGTTCTCTAGTTCTAGCATATGCTACATCCTTCCTTAAAAAAGGTCTCCACGCTTGTACGCAATATTCTAATTAGGTCTTACTAATGCTTTATATAATTTAACTATTACATACTCATTACGACTTTTTATAGTTCTCCTAATTAAACCTAAAGTGCGATTAGCACAATTTACTGCTGATTTACACTGCTCCGAAAATTTTAGGGTATTATCAATAATGACATCTAGATCTTTTCTTTAATAGATGATTTTAGTCCTTCATTGCCAAGCTTATATTGATTACAACTATTGTTGTGACCTACATGCATAACTGTACATTTATCAACATTGAAGCTCATCTACCAAGTAGTTGCCCAATTATTCTAACTGTCTAAATCTCTCTGAAGTGATAAAATATCCTCTAGGTTACCTATATTTTTACATAATTTGGTATCATTAGCAAACTTACTCATTTTGGATATTATGCGGTTGTCTAAGGCATTAATGTATACCAAAAATAAAATTGGACCCAAGACTGAACCTTGTGGAACGCCACTAGTGACACTGTGCCAAGCCAAATCGTGATTTGAAATGCAAACTTTTTGTCTCCTGAAGGTTAACCAACTTCTAATCCAATTCAGGACAGAGCCAGTAACTCCATGAGCTTCAAGTTTACAAAACAATCTCTCGTATGGGACTTTATCAAACGCCTTTGCAAAATCCAAATAGACAATGTCTACTGGATTACCGTTATCAACATGCATTGTGACGGATTCCATAAAGCTCAAGATGTTTGTTAGACAAAATCTATTTTTGGTAAATCCATGTTGACTATTTCTAATTAATCTATAACTATTGAAACGTGTAACTAGACTATCCTCAATAATACTCTCAAACACCTTACCTATGATACTAGTCAAACTAACTGGCCTATAGTTCTCAGGTTTGTCTCTTCTACCTTTCTTCAACAAGGGAGACACCCTGGCCTCTTTCCAGTCTTGAGGTACAATCCCAGTTTCGAGCGATAGATTGAACAATTTAGTAAGGGGACCTACTAATGGGTGTCTCAGCTCAAATAGTAACTTAGGATGAAGATCATCTGAACCTGGACTTTTATTACAGTTAATTTCACTAAGTTTCTTTAAAACTATTTCCTTATCAAAGACTAATTCACTTAAACATTCTGATTCTAGACCTGTAAATATTCTATCTGCTATTGGAATATTATCAAGATTTTCTACTGTAAAAACACTGCTAAATAGTCATTGAACATGTTTGCTGTTAGCTCATCATCAATGATAATGATACCATCAGCATCCCGCAATGGACCTACTTTAGCTTTGTTCCTCTCTTTATTTCTGACATAGGCAAAGAAACTTTTATTTTCATTTTTTTACATTATTAGCTAATTTAATCTCAAACTTTTTCCTTGTCTCATCATTTGCCTTAGTAGACTTGCTTAATTTCTCCTTATACTTATTGTAATATGACAATTTTCTACCCGATTTTATATATTTATCCCAAGCTCGTCTCTTTGCTCTCCTTAACTTTTTGCATAATTTAGTTGCCCATTTGCATTTTACTTTTGACCTATATGTTAAAGGTATCAATTTATTTCGGATTTGTAAAATATCATTCTTTAAAATTGACCATAATTTATATCATTAACATTATTCAAGGATATGTTATCCCAACCCTTTACTTGAGCAGCTGCAATTATAGCTTGATAGTTTGCTTTGTGAAAATTCAATACTTTATTCTCTTTCTCAGTTTTTATTTTATTAGTGATTAATTGAAAATCTATCGTGCTATGATCACTAGTTCCTAAAGGTTCTCTAACCATTATATTCTCTACAATATTTTCATCAGAGCTGAATAATAGATCTAAAGAATTTCCATTTCGACTCGGTTCACTAACTAACTGAAACATGAAGTTATCATTTATACAGATTATTAATGGATGGTCATTTGATAATGAATCTAAATTATTCCATACTAATTCCGTGTAGTTGAAATCACCTAATATCACACAATTTTTACAATCGCAACTTGTTCAAACAAATTGAATAACCCTAGTCATTATCAACTGCGCTATCTGGGGATCTATAACATATGCCTAGGAGTGATTTTTCGCCATTACACTCTATGGTACAAAATAGGCTTTCAGGAAATTTGGTATCACATATGTCATCTCTCTGCACTACATTTATATGATCCTTAATATACAATAGAACCCCTCCTACTCTGGTTTTAAAAGTACTGATTCTATCTAAAAAAATTCTAAAAAATTTATAACCTTCTAATTCTATTTCAGAGTTGTCTATTGAACTATTCAACCAAGTCTCAGTGAATAAGTCCAATGATACTATAATTATTCTGCTGTACCAATAATTCTAATTCATTACGTTTATTAACAATACTCCTAGCATTACAAAACATACAGTCTAACTTATCAATTGATTATGTAACCTCATTACAGCTACCATATTGATCTAATCTACTATGACTAATATATATACATTTGTCTATTTCTTCTCTATACTTGGAATGTATAGCACTACCTGTTTTCCATCTACGTTTTTTACTACTTTTCCTTTGCTAATTACCACATTTTTTGTTCCTTCTGACCTAAATTCTTTAACCTTATCCCTAAGTTCCTTGTCCAATAACTGTTGTTTCTTAGTGAGGTCAGGCACTACGAAAATCTTCTTGTAGTCCTCAGATTCTCAGAGTTGCTTAGCTCTCTTTAGAACCTCTACCTTTCCTTCAACTGAGCTTAGTTCAAGCTTAATAAGCCTAGGCCTCTCGTTATCTTCATTCAACTTGCCTATCCTAGATACCTTTAAGACATGCTTGGTCTTCATGTTGAGCCCTTTACTAAAAATATTGTTAACCTTCTCCCTATCAATTTCCTCATTGTCTCCTGTTAAGCTTTCTTTAACGCCATGTACAATTACATTCAGCTTCCTTTGCTCCATATCGAGTTGCTCTGATACTAGCTTTACCTGTTTTGAATTTTTGCTTACTATCGTCCTCCATTCTTCTACCTTTCCAACATCTTTCTGTAGGTCCTCAACAATTTTCGTATTGTTGTCCAAACCTTTCTTAATTCCAGACAGATCCTTTACTTCCTTCTTAGCCTCCTTGAGGTCATTCTCTACAACCCTCTTAAGTACCTTTAATTCTTCAACCTCTTCCAAAATTTTCTTTACTTTCTCTCATTTCATTAACTTAATCTTTAAATGTCCAATCTCCTCCAATCCATCCCTTATCTCCTTCACATCACCCAAAGCCACTTTCAATTCAGTCAGAGATTTTAATTCAATTTATTTTGTCTGCAATTTTAGCGCAGATATATATTATATTGTGCCTTTAACTTAACAAGGTCCAGATGAGATTCATGGAAAACTGGTTTCGGAGCTAAGAGATGAATTAGCACCAGCTCTATTAAAGCTGCTAAAAGCTTCAATGAAAACAGGGGTGGTTCCTCAAGATTTTAAGAATGCTAATGTTGTACCAATCCATAAAAAGGGAAATAGGGATAAAGCAGAAAATTATAGGCCTATAAGCTTAACAAGTATAAGCCTAACAAGTGTCGGTAAGACATTTGAAAGCATTATTAAGGATAAAATAATTAGTTTCTTGGAAGAATATAACTTAATTAGAAATAGTTAGCATGGTTTTATTAATGGGCGTTCTAGTTTAACTAATTTGCTAGATTTTTTAGAATATATTACAAAGGAAGTAGATAATAAAATAGCATTGATATCTTATATCTAAACTTTGCTAAAACGTTTCATAAAGTTCCACATAAAAGATTACATAGTAAGTTGGAAGCACATGGAATAACGGGCAAACTTTTATAGTGGATAGGTAATTGGTTAAGCAATAGAAAACAAAAGGTGTGTTTCGAGGACGAGTTCTCTGAATGGGCAGCCGTGAAGAGTGGTGTGCCACAGGGCTCTGTTTTAGGACCTCTGTCATTTTTAGTTTACGTCAATGACATTGGCATAGATATTATATCTAAATTTAGTAAATTTGCAGATGATTCTAAAGTAGCAAAGGCAGTAAACAACATTGAAGATGCTGAGATTTTAAATTATGATATAAAAATATTACAGAACTGGTCTAGGGATTGGCTAATGGAGTTCAATGCTGAGAAATGTAGAGTTATGCATATAGGGAATAATAATATAGAAATTGAGTATACATTGAACAATATTAAACTAAAATCCACAAACAGTGAGAGGGATTTAGGAGTCTTTGTGGATAGCTCTTTTAAATTTAGTGAAAATTGTAATAAAGTTGCAAATAGTGCTAATTGTGTATTAAGAATGATTAAAAGAACAATTGCATGTAGAAATAAAGATATTGTGGGAAGGCTATATAAGGCACTTGTACGGCCCAAACTTGAATACTGCGTTCAGGCTTGGTGCCCATATCTTAAGAAAGATATCGATAAATTAGAAAGGGTGCAAGCCAGAGCAACAAGGCTGGTATTTGACTGTCAAAAACTTAGTAATGAGAATAGATTAAAATTCGTAGAATTAACCTCTTTAAGTGAGAGAAGAACCAGAGGAGATTTAATAGAAGTTTTTAAGATACTCAAAGGCTTCAGCAAAGTTAACCATAGTATTTGATTTAATTTATCAAACAACAGAAACACTAGGGGACATATTTATAAACTTAGTAAATGTAGAAGTAGACTAGATTTAAGGAAATTTTTCTTTAGTCAGAGAGTTATAAATGCTTGGAATAGTATGCCAAGCGAAGTTGTGGAAGCGGAATCAGTGAATGCTTTTAAAACTAAATATGATAAACATAAGAACATGTAAATTAGATGCTAATTACTTGTTCAGTGTTATATAGAGGCTATGTATAAATTTGACATGTTGACAAGAAGTCTGTATGTTTTGATTTTTTTTTCAAGGCTTAGTTGGGCACTGGCTCTTTTTGGTAATTGTACTTGTATAATGTAGTTTTCAGCTATATATTGAACTATGTGTTATGAATATTAATTGGTTTTTAGTTAAGAGCCTGATGAGTCTTAAACAAGCATATTATTGCTTCCTGACTCTATAATGTTATGTTATGTTAACTCATTATCTCGTCATTAATTTAAGTCATTAGCTCATAAATTGTTAATGTTGAATGAAAAAAACATTTATTTTTGAGGAACTCCAGCAACTTAAATCTAGAATCGAGAGTTGTTTAACTTGGCTTTTTAATTTTAACAATAGTAATTGAGAATTTATACGATAACGCCCCTCTCTATGATCCCATTGTTTGATTTTCACCAAATTTTAACAGTGTTTGCAGATTGTCATTAGTAGTCCTTGTGCAAAATTTTAGGACATTAGGGATAAATCTTTTTTAGTTATTCAATAACAACATCTAGGGAAAAATCTAAAACGTGTTAGAAATCAAATTGATTATATTTACCAGAATTTACCAGAACTGCTACCATCTTTTGTTATTCCAAGCTTTAGTCAAACTTAGGTAGCAGGAACAAGGGAAGAAAGCCAAGAGCTTATTTCAATCCCCAATCATAAATGATTACAACATGCTTCTGAATGGAAGCAGGTAAGGTAAGTCTGTAAGATTCTCGACCGCGGATCAGTATGTACGGGGTTCAAATTCTGGGGTCGCCCATTACTGACATCGCCTTTGAGTGAGGAAACTGACGTTAACCTTAACTTTTTAAAGCTTTTAATAGCCACTTTTGAGTGCTTCCTGATGTCCTGCTTTCATTGCGTCCTTGTTTTACTGCCATGACAGAAGTGTGGTCCATACTGAAGTCTCTACAATCTTTTTCTTCGTGGATTTCTTCAAACTTTTGGTCAGTGGTTTTTTCCTCATACTGAAAGCCTGTTTGCTTGCAATTGTACATTTTATCTTTGTTTCACATCTTCTGTAATTTTTTTCCTTAATTAGCAGAAGGTATTTACTTTTGATATAATTTATTAAATCTAGTGATTCCCATTCACTTTTGCTACTTTTACTATCTTATTAAACTATAAAAATTTATGTTTGTTATGATTTATTTACGTATGTCAGTTTCTGCTTTTCTGTCTATTAGTCCATCATCTTAAATTGTATATTTTTATTTTTTAGTTCATACAGATGGAAAATATAACTTTCTAATTATTGACATTTGATAAATATTGATATCAAATAATGAATAATTTGTTGAGTTTTGAGCAACTTGGAATATCGGGTATAGAGATGCTGGCAGTCAAGGAGGAACCAATGACTGTTGGTTATGCTGAAGACAGTGAGAGCAGTAGAGTAGTGGAGAGAGAGGATAGCGTGACAAATATTAACGATATCAGAGAGAATCAAGATGAGAACACTACAGATGAGCCATTCTGTTTTGAGACGGATGAAGCTGCCTTGAAAAATAATCCAGATTACCGGGATCTACTGCAAGCTATCGTGTTACTCGAAGCTCAACGAATGACTGCTTTAAAGGATGTCGATACATTGATTGAACTTAGAGAAGCGGCTCTGAAAGATCCAATTTCATTTGTAGACAAACTTCAGAGGCGAGTAGATATGGGGTTTCCTCGACCTATAAAAATTGCTAATCTGCCTATGATTGATTGGTCTAAATATAGCGATGATATTGATGCAGTGATAAATTCTTGTGTCGTTGGAAGAGGTAGCAATGTCCCACTCACTCGAAACAAATTAAAAGCAGCAGTATTTTCCGACTTAAAACCAAAAATTGAAATACTTTGTGGCCCAAGTAGCAGCAGTGGAGAGAACGTTAAAGCAGCTTCAGATAGGGATTCAAACTGTGCTGCTAGCGTGACCGATGAGTCATCTGATGATAAATCCAAGGTTAAGGGAAGATCGGTTACATTTAATCAAAAATGGAGTGTAGAAGAACAGAAGCGATTTGAAGAACTTTTGCGTAAATATCCTCCCGAGAGAAATCAGACGAAACGTCATGAGAAAATTGCTAAAGAGCTCGGAACACGCACAACTGCGCAAGTTGCTTCACACATGCAGAAATATATTCTAAAGCTAGCGGAAAGGAAACTTCCCATACCAGGGCCAAAGCCAAATATTGCAGCACTTCGTCGCAGAACTGGTCGCAATATTAGACACAGATATCGAGGTGGTATTGCGGGATCTTCATCAACGTTCCTTGCATCATACCAGGTTCCTGTTAACATGTCCGAGGCAGATAAGGATGATCGGACTGGACTATTCAGTTATACTTTTTCCGGACACGAGTCTATTCCGAGCCGTGTGTACGACAATGAAAACCTTAGCGAGGATGACTCTGATGAGGATATTCCACAGGTAAGATATATGAGCTTTGTGTAATTACATATATACAGCCTATTTTTCTATTTATTTATTTTTTTTAATTTAAAAAGAATGTTTAATGGGGCTGTAAGACATTTGAGATCTGTTGCCTCGTTATGTTTGAATCTTTTGCTACGGTTTTTTGGAATATTGTCTTAATAAAGTTACCAACCCGGACTTGATGAAATTAATGCTAACAAGATGCTCTAGCTGACTCTGATATAATTAATATATGTATAATTTGTCAGTTATATAATGAAATAATGTAATTGTATATTATTCTAAATTATTATTACTATACAATATAATTGTGATTAATTATATGAAGAGTTGTGATAGTTATCTAGACAATCTTTTAAATATTAAAGAACTAATTTTCAAATGTCTGTATACATATTTGCTTGGAATTTTTCTAAATATTTCCTAATTATCTGCAATTATACTGCTTTCTTGCTTTCTTATGAATGAACTTTCAGCCTAGTACCATTGGTTAAGTTCTTCTGCAATGAACTCAAATTGTTTTGTTTCCAGTATATATTCATTTTAGACTTGCTAAAGAAATTTCCTCAAGTAGGCTAAGCAAATGGCCTGTCTTAATATCTCTCTCAGTGCCCTGCCTACTGGCAGGTCCATGGTATATAAAACCTCCATGGATCCCTAACTTCCGTTTTCCTCTTTATGTCCACATACAAGTGGATCTTTAAACTATCTTACATACCTGTGATATGCCATCATTCTTGAGGGATTCTGCTTATGACGAATTGGGCCCCTATGCCTTTCTGAGCTGCGACTAACTTTTACTGAGCAGGGGCGTCATTCACTGAGAACACTCTCCTGTTTACCCTGTCTTAATATACGTTAGCTTAAAGTGCATTATTTCCAGTCTTAACTGCATTAATCCAAAAGAAATGCTATACTGGTAATTTGTAAAGTTTACACGTTCTATATGTTTTCTGTATTATTATTTTTCATTTTACGCCACAGCATTTGAAAGCATCGAGTGAATATATGGAACTGAAAATGTGGAAGAACTACCTTAAACGACAACAACAGCAACGGGTTTCTGCGATATCGGAAGAAACTCGAACAGCTGACAGGTGCTACATATGTCGCAGTGCAGTGGACAAACAGGAGGCGTGGCGTTGTGTTGAGTGCTCAGTGACCTGCTTGTGTACGCAGTGTTCTAAGACTGATTTCAAAGATGGAACCCATAAGTCGAGTCATCTTCTTGAAAGAGCTGATGCTTCATTGTCTGAAGTTTCTATGGCTATTGATAGAGACTACGACTTCACTACTTTAGATACGTATAGTTACTTAGATCCCAACTATAAATTAGATTAATGCAAGCCCATCGGTTGTGAAATGAGTAGTGGTAGGAGCCATTAAAGATGCTTAGTTAAGTATTGTATGAGTGGTATGTTCTTATTGGTGCTATTTAATTATATAGAATAATTTACTGCGAAAAATGGTGTATTAATTAATGCTAACTGAATTTTGTTTGATTTAAAGTTGTTGTATTAAAACTTTTGAACTAGTTATGCTCAAACGTAGTAGTGTAAGCAATCCGGACACAACACAGGTAATAAATACAGTCACACTGTTTTAATCAAAAGTAATAAATGAATTATTTATAGTCTTATACATTTGTAAATATTGAATGTGTTAATTAATGCTATAATATGACATTGTGTTTTTAGACTTTATGACTGACGTGTTCTCTGAAATATTCAATACATTTATTGTGTTGCAATGAAGTGAAATTAATTAGGGACTCTGTTAGAAAATTTAAAAAATGGATCTCAGTATTTATTTTTAGTGACGCCCAAGACAGACTCTCCTGTAATCGTTTCCTTGCTTAGGTTTCGATTTTTGTAGTTATATTTTTATAAAAATGCAATAAATATCGAATCACTACTTTTATTGCCCAGTTGCTTTAGGCTACCAGTAGCAATGCTACTATTGTAGTTGAGCTTAAAGTTTAAAGTCTAGTTGCTTTAATATTGATTTGCTTTATTGAATCATGACAGACTGTGAAGATCTGTTTTCTAGACAACAGTGAATTCAAATAAGAAATAAGCAGATCCTATCGAAACATTGTAAAGCTCTTCGTTAATATGATTTTTAGTATGCATCTAGATGCATTAATAGCATTTTATATGTCCAGTTGCAATAGTTTTTGCTTCATCTAAGACTGAATTACGCGTTTCCACGAAATAAAATTAACCATTTTATTCATTTCTATGAATGAAATTAACATTTGCCACGAATATCTAGAGTCACTACTATTACTAATTTGGTAACTATTTACTTATAAAATGTTTTTGAATTGCATTAGCATCTTCAAAAGTAAATTATATATACTATTTCAATATTTTGCTATAGTCGTAATTAAGATATTTATGTTAACAGTCCATCAGGCTAGAGATGGGTTTAACGACTGGTTTCGTCTTCCTGGGCAAGTAAAATAGCGAGTGATTGCTTAGAAGATAACAATTAATTCTACAATTAACCAACGTCAGAAAGGGCATTCGATTGGTTTGCACCTAGGCTCCAGAATTTGTTCAAAATTATCTAATACCGGCGCTAGTTAAACTTGGGTTAATGGGAAGAAGATGATGATAATAATGCAATTATGCTGAGCCGGGAGGTCTAAGCATTTTCCATTTCATCGTCATCGAAGTCCCCCTCATCCTCAGCCGTGGCCTCCTGGTACTGCTGGTACTCTGAGACCAGGTCGTTCATGTTCGACTCAGCCTCAGTGAACTCCATCTCATCCATACCCTCTCCGGTGTACCTGTGTCACATAGAAACACATAGAAACACATGTCATCCATACCCCCTCCAGTGTACCTGTGTCACATAGAAGCACATAGAAACGCATCTCATCAATACCCTCTCCGGTGTACCTGTGTCACATAGAAACACATTGAAACACATCTCATCCATACCCTCACCAGTGTACCTGTGTCACATAGAAACACATCTCATCCATACCCTCTCAGGTGTACCTATGTCAAATAGATACACATCTCATCCATGCCCTCTCCCGTGTACCTGTGTCACATAGAAACACATCTCAACCATACCCACGCCAGTGTACCCGTGTCACAGAAACACATCTCATCCATACCCTCTTCCGGTGTACCTGTGTCACATAAAAACACATCTACTGCTACAACCAGATAGCACATCAGAGCAGTTCAATTACTGAAAATAAAACTTAACGCTGAGTTTCATATTAAAGTTCTCCAATCCTGCAATTTGTCTTAATGATAAGGCCTTTCAAGCTCTTAGATGGCTCCACTAGCGAAGAAGTGAAAATGTGTGGTTAATCATTTGGCTTCACATCAAATTCGTATGTAGGACTATGAATAGGCATACTGGGGCTAATATATTGAACATTTGAAATTTAGTTTTTGTAATTATTAGAATATTATTGTTATTTTTATTTTATTATTAATTTTTATTATTATAGGCCTATTACAATTATTATTATTACTATCATTATTTATATTATTGTTATTATTATTACTATTAGGTCTACTATTACTGTTAATGGTACTACAGCTAGAGTATTCCTACCAATGAAGGAAAGCCTTCCTACGGAACATGGCAGTGAACTGCTCGGACACTCTCTTGAAGAGCTCCTGAATGGCTGTACTGTTGCCTATGAATGTGGAGGACATCTTGAGACCTCGAGGTGGAATGTCACACACGGCTGTCTTCACGTTGTTTGGAATCCACTCAACGAAATAAGAACTGTTCTTGTTCTGAACGTTTAGCATCTGTTCATCTACCTGTGAACCAACCAATCAATCAATAAGCTTGAATTCTTCTGGGTCTGAACATTTAGCATCTGTTCATCTACCTGTGAACCAACCAATCAATCAAAAAGCTGGAATTATTCTTGTTCTGAACGTTCAGCACCGGTTGAAAATGTAATAAATGCTTAAATCTTTATTTAAATAATAAATTTTTTTGGTCTTTATTTAAAAAATAAATTTGATATGTTTATATCTTTTGTATCCCGGGTCTGGGCACCACAAATTTTTAAATGTCAGGAACCTGATTCTACAATTTTTAATTTGAGGTAAAATGAGGACCTGACATCAAATGGTCCAGGATTCAAATTCCTAATAGACTGCCTCTAATGATTATTTTGGAATCTTTACCTGTCCTCGATTTGACTGAATCTAGATATCCTACTAAGTGATTGATAACTTCAACGACTGTATTAAATTAAATATTAATTTAATACGAAAAGAAATAAAGTAATACACGGATATATAGTAGAACGAAAACTAAAAGGATTTCAAATAACACGCGTAAGCTAATTCTATATATACATGTAGCTTAAATTATACTTTTGTCTCTAATTACAGTTCACTTTAAATGTCGCCAAAGTAAGTACTTTATATTACATACAATTACTTTGGACATACAAATTACTAATAAGCTCTCCAGCATAAATTCCTACACTTTACTCTAGTTTCATCTCGACTATTCGCCTACTAGGATTCCTTCTAATATAATCCCTTGGTTAGAATATTTCGATGGAACTCACTTCCCTCTTTGATCTTTTACAAAATCACTCCCTTCTCATCGACTGTTCGATGGACTACAAATTAGTTCGAATACCCTTCGAATTGCTCTCAATTCATCTACTCTTGAGATTCCTTAAATCTCTTCAACTTGGCACGTTTTACGTCCGTGTTGTCACTCTTCCATCTTGGATCTCCCTGTACTTCCTGTTTAGGCATGCCCTCATTGGTCACTTGCCCTAGCATAGCTACCGCCTAGGATCTCACTTTAATAAAACTCAATACTTTAAATCTTAACTTTACTTATCCAGTAGTATTATATATTAAATACTTTACAAGAAATACAATTACAAATACAAATACACTCAAAATATATATCGAATCGAGCCTTGACAGGTTCATAGCCTATAAAATGTAATAAACTGTTATAAATGTTCATATTATTGCTTGTTACGTATCTATATTGTAGTAGATATAGCCGATACTGTATGCGAATCATATACTAGAAAAATGGGTCATTGAAATTCATACTTGCAGTTTCCTTGCTATATGAGCGTTACGTAGCCCATGTCTAGACAGACCGACTAATTTACTGTGGAAAAGCTGTGAGAATCACAGGTACGAATGGTCCACAATAAAAGCATTTAATGAATCATTGATTCATTTCTTGAATAATTAGTTGTTCATAATTAATTACTCAAGAATATTAGTGGTAATTAACTACGCTATAATTGAGTAATTAGTTGTCTAAACTGTTGATTAAAGATCGAACCTCTTTCATGGACATCCTGCCCCTGAAGATGGCGGCCACGGTGAGGTACCTCCCATGTCGAGGATCACAGGCAGCCATCATGTTCTTAGCGTCGAACATCTGCTGGGTCAGCTCGGGCACGGTGAGGGCTCGATACTGCTGGGACCCTCGAGAGGTGAGAGGGGCAAAACCCGGCATGAAGAAGTGAAGGCGAGGGAAGGGCACCATGTTGACGGCCAGCTTTCTCAGATCGGCGTTAAGCTGACCGGGGAACCTAAGGCAGGTGGTGACACCGGACATGGTTGCCGAGACGAGATGGTTGAGGTCTCCATAGGTGGGCGTGGTGAGTTTGAGTGTGCGAAAGCATATGTCGTAAAGAGCCTCGTTGTCGATACAGTACGTCTCATCAGTGTTCTCTACGAGCTGATGGACTGATAGAGTGGCGTTATAGGGCTCTACAACTGTGTCTGATACCTATCATCAATCAATCAATACAGTATGTCTCATATGTGTTCTCCACCAGCTGATGGACTGAGAGAGTGGCGTTGTAGGGCTCTTCCACTGAATCTGATACATGGCGTCAATCAGTAAGTAAATCATTAATTCAATTGATCTTTATGAGTCAATCAATATAAGTAAATCATTAAATCAACTAATCTATAAATAAATCAATCAATAAGTTAATCATTAAATAAATCTATTTATATATGAGTCAATGAATAAGTAAATCATTAAATCATCAATTTATATATATATATAGAGTCAATCAACAAGTAAATCATTAAATCAATCAATTAATATACGAGTCAGGCAACTTATTACATTTAATCTTCACCTGAGTCGGAAACCTATAACGAAATGCAATCAGTAAATTATTCACATACGAGCAAAATGGTACAGACTATTTCTCAAGGGTATTTCAAAGTATTAGGTGATGCGCTGGAAATTAGACACTAAATTATGTTGCGCAACAGTTTCAGTTCGTTCATATAAAAAGCGCAGAAATTCCTTGGCTATGTGTACAGCCAAAAACATAATATACAATTATAAACCGAGAACATTAAAATAATGCGAAGCGCAGAAATTATAAGTCGAAGTAAATGCCCCCAGAAAGGCAGTAAAACTATTGATATTCTTCTTCTTATCGTGTCCTTATACAGCATTAATCCAGCGTCTGACACAATTTCTCGCCCGATCATTAAACTCTCTGAGATCCTCACGCGTGACCCCAACACCGGTCAAGTTACAGTTTATCAAATGGTCAATGTCCTCCTCCTCCAGGCCGCATTCACATACAGTAGAACCATTATAATAACCCCATCGGCTCATTGCAACCTTTGTCCGACCGACACCTGTCCTAAATCTATTTAAGGATAACCACGTTCGTCGATCCTCATCGCACCCACAAGGAAGACTTTCTGACGCTTCTACACATATTTTATCCTCTGGAACTGATTGAAGATGTTCTCTCCACATCTGGAGACGAGATTGTTCCACTGACTGAGTTAGTGGCGACACTGAATTTAAGAAGCTGTGCCTTGATTTGAGTCGCGATCTCCGAGGATTTTTACCATGTAATAGATGTCGGTCGTTGATCCTTTTCTTGTCTACTTCTTTCAGCTTGGCTAGCGACATTACGTCTGATGGCTGGTGGTGCTATGCCAGAGAGTAAGTACAGACTGTCCGTACTTGTTGGTTTCAGGCAACCTGTTATATGACGAGACGACACGCAGCATTAAGAGCACTGTCAATTTTATGGGCATGTGTGGAGCGACCCCAAACAGCGCAGGCATACTCAGCGCTAGAGTAGCAGAGGGCCAATGCTGTGGAGCGTATTGTGTTGGCCTTTGCACCCCAATGAGTGTTCGCCAGTTTTCCTAATATTGAATTTCTTGTACTGACTTTTGCCTTCGTCTTTTCTACATGCTGCTTGATACTCAGAGTCCTATCTAAAGTTACACCAAGGTATACTGGGTGTGTACAGTGTTGTAGTTCTTCACCTTCCCATGTAACTTTAAGCTCCTTACTAACATCCTTATTTCTTAAATGAAAGGCACACACTTGTGTTTTGGTAGGATTAGGACTATTGATATTAAAACTGTAAAAACCTTGGGTGAAGGCACGACGGAGAAGGTCATCATGATCCTGTCCGGATACTCCTCGCGGATTTTGCTGATCAGCAGGGTGCCCATCCCGGACCCTGTGCCACCCCCCAGGGAGTGGGTCAGCTGGAACCCCTGCAGACAGTCACAACTCTCCGCCTCCTTGCGGACAATATCGAGCACTGAATCTACGAGCTCCGCCCCCTCTGTATAGTGACCCTTGGCCCAGTTGTTACCGGCCCCTGATTGGCCAAATATGAAGTTATCCGGGCGGAAGATTTGTCCAAACGGACCGGATCTGACCGAGTCCATCGTGCCTGGCTCAAGGTCAATGAGTACACAACGGGGCACATACTTGCCGCCTAAACAAAAAATGAGTGAAAGATAAAATAGTGGCTTTGTTTATAATGAGACTAGCGATGCATTAATTGTATGCAGTATGTATGAAATATGTGCATATGTTGTCGATAAAAAGTAATAATTATGGCTATCTACATGTACAATGTATATCCAAGATTATGTTTAGTAAACATTAATTGCAAGCATTGTATTACATTTCATTTCATTATACTTTATTGTACTGTATTACGTTATGTTGCATTGCATTGTATTATGTTGTAATGTACTGTGTAACACTGCTGTTGCTATTGTATTTTAGTTATTGCATCGTATTTTATTGTATTTAGTGTGTTAAATTGCGTTGTATGTCAAATTACTGTGTTTGCATTAATTTATTTTACATTATATTTCATAATAATAGTATTGCATACTCATGTTGTGTCCGGGTTGCTAAAGAATATTAAAACCGTGTACTGCACGTGTCGTAAAAGGCGACAACGCAATAAGCTCCAAACCAACATCAGAAAGGCATTCGTTAGTGAACGCCTAGGCTCCAGAAATTGCTACAAAATTTTGTAATACCGACCCTAAATAAAGTGGGATTCAAGGGAGGAAGAAGAAGAAGCAGAGGAAAATGGAGAAGAGGATGATGACGATGATGATGATGATGATAATGATGGTGGTAGTGGTGGTGGTGGTTGTGGAGGTGGTGATTGTATTGGTGGTGGTGATGGCGGTGGTGATGATGATGATGATGATGACGACGACGACAACGGTAGCGATGACGACGATGATGGTGATATGATGATGATGATGATGATTATGATGATGACGAATAGCAGTGCATACTGACCAGTGGCCTCGTTGAAGTAGACGTTGATTCTCTCGAGCTGAAGATCAGAGTCCCCGTGATACGTGCCCGTGGGATCAACCCCGTGTTCATCCGAGATCACCTCCCAGAACTGTCAATCAATCAATCAATAATTCAACGAATAAATTAATTAATAATTCAGTCTACGATTCAATAAATCATTTAATCCGTTTTTAATGCAGGGCCTACATTTCTGATATCGTGCATATAATCATCTATCTAAATTGACGCTCTGATGCTATGTGCATATGCATGTATACTTAAACTGTATCTCACAATTTCCGATTTTAAGGAGAGCAATAGCAATATTTTGCAGATATTTAACTTAAAGTCTTTGTGCTAGCTGGTTAAAATTAATATCACGGAATCTAAACAATTATATTTCACTAAGCGTGCTATTTGGTAGCGTGGATTAAAAATACTTTTTTAAAAATATTCAAAAAGTATTTCTAAAATATTTTCCTTTTAAAGTTATTGAGCAAAGAGAACGGAATAGCGCTGCAGGCTGCACAGTCTCTTATTAGACCTAGTACACAACATATTTACAGCAATGCTTACCTTAGAGCCGATCTGGTTGCCACACTGGCCAGCTTGAAGATGAACGATCTCTCTCATGGTTTAAGATGACGGCGTTTAGAGCAAATAGTTCTCGAAGACTTTTGCGATGGAATGCTTTCGGTAGAGGAATGAGCGTTGTTGAGATAGTCTGTTTACCTGAGCCTTTATAGCGTATCCAACGGCTGGATGTGGGAATGAATCAACACGGGAGCGGGTGGGACATTTGAGAGTGGCGTTAAAGTTATTTAATCTTAGAAGGGAGAACTGCACGTTAATTTCTTAGTTCTGCGTCAGAGTATGATAGGATATGACGATAATAATGCAAATCCTTTGCTAAGATTCTTTTTTCTATAGTTAATTTTTGTTGCACATTTAACGTCACGATGCGACCTATCAGAGCAAGTACGGTTGCGAATCTATGTTGCCATGTTTGCACATCAAACATTTTATGCTTAAAAAAATTAATTAGAAAGTTTAGGTCTAAGACAAGCTAGATAATTATAATCAAACTCCTGACTCAAAACATATCAGTGACAGTTATGCAATTTAATTAATTATTTAAACAGAAACATTTCTTTTTCTTAAAAGCAAGTAGTTGAACTCCATCATGAATTTGCGCCGATAGTGCCTTCGGGCATATGCACAACTGGCACTTTAAATGATTCTAACGAGTAATTTTAGTAAAATTGCTTGTCAGTGTACTAATCTTATTGATTATTGACTGAATACAAAACAATATTAGAAGTACTTTGAGAATGTATAAAACGACGACTGATTTAGCCGTGACATACAGTATTACATTACTTTGCAATATATGTATAGCCTGACTTTTAAACGTTCACAAAAATAAATATAAGGACATTTTAGCCACACTTTCTCTTTCATATTCGAATAAACTTGACTCATATTTTCACATGGACCACGCTCTTTCTCTTTGAGCGGTTTATTGCCTCCAGTTTGCGCCGTAACCATGAGAACATTGATCTAGCGCCTGTGCGATGTGTGACAAACATTCTATCAGTTCTCTTTGTCCTCAACCATGTAGCAGCCACTAGGATTATTGATATTTTCATAATGATACTACAGCTATAACACTCAGCACTTCCACTATGCTATGACGTGTATTTCTAATGTTGTGTTTGGGACACTGCGGAATAGAGTAATCGTTAAATACTCTTAACTAGTCGCAAGAGGCTAGTAAATAAGAACTGAGGAAAGCAATCTCAGAACCATATTTTTCCAAGCTATAGGCTGGATAAGATATGGATAGGATAGCAGTAGCAGTAAGCATAGATAGTTAGTAGCAGTAGCAGTAGTTAGGCATAGCCTTTTGTTGATGAATTAACTTGTTGATCTACAGAGTGCTCTTTATGAAACGTGATAGCAGATTCTGAGTACGAATATGCACCTTGCAATTGTCACTTGACAGAACACTAGAGAGAAATATTCTATTTGGTCAAAGATATGCAATGTCCATTCTTGAATGTATAAATTTCTTTATTAATAATTTTATTAATTCTACCTTGCATTCTACCATGACCACTGTCCTAGACTCATAGTCCAGGGAACTTCGCATAAATTCCTTAAAGAATGTGAGACTTATCTAATCTTGGGAGAAACTTCAAACTTTTACATTGTAATGTACCTTCTAGCACGCTGCAGATCTGGAATACTCATCCGTCAGTCAATTCACTGAAAGACTTCTTTGGAATCACATCAAACTTTGCTTTCTTAAAACAATTCCATTGGCAGTTGAACAGGTTTTCTTGATGTTTGATTTAGGACCTTTTATATTTTCCTCTTCAGCTTGGATTTGGTTCCGTAGTGCTCGATGTTGGGATTGAAAACGATTGCACTATATTAGAGTCATTACAATTCTGCATTCTTCTTCAGTGCACTGCCAAGTGCCAGGTTCAAGGTACATATTCATACTCAAAGTCTGTTTTCTCACTCCATAAGAGCACTCCTTAGATCAACAAGTTAATCCCTTCACAAAGTCTATGCCTTATTCATACCTTACATAGCCTATAGCTTGGGAAAAATATGGCTTCTGATGTGGTTTCCCGTTGCCTTCCTCAGTTAGATGGATTAACTACAAGAATTTTTTATCACAACATCTTTACTGCAATTGACAATTGCTTTGTAATTGTCTTTAGAATGCCTAAAGCAGCCTTGTCATAGTGGTGAAATATTACTTCTGCAATGTTTAATTTCCTATATATAAATTGTGTTAGTTTTTCCAGTGTACCACTTGAACTGGTGTAGCAGATATGCCGCAACTGACTGCAAAAGTCAATGTTCTTAAATTTTAGAGTAGATAATTTTTGGTTATATATTTATGTGGTCATAGAGTAATTAGATATTTATTTGTGGCTATTAACTCAATTTGATGTTTTCTGTTTTAATTATTTCATATTTTTGTTTTCATAATAATTTGAGAATTTCAAAAAGTCTTCAGTGATATTTAGTTGTCGTCGTGACGGGTGCTAAATTTTGAAACTCCATCAAGAAAATATGTTCTATTTCACAAAATCCACAGAGTAATCACATCAATGAACGTGTGACAAATAAAATTAAATAAGCATTATCAGAATCTAAGTAACAACTGCAATATGTCCTGTAAGTGCAAAATAAAACAAATTAAAAATTTGAATAAAACAAATAAAAAATGTGTATAAAACAAATAAAAAAATGTTATTAGAACATCGATTAGAGTCAAATCCCGCAATAAGAGTCATTGAGTTCCAGGTCACCCCCCCCCCACCCCACTCACCCACTCTCACACCCCGTGGATTATTTTATAGGTTGTGGTGGGGTGGAGTGGGTGGGGTGAGCTTGTTACTTTTCGAAATGGGGTTTGACTCAAATCTGTGGAGAATTAAAACATTTTGCTAACATTTTTCAAATATGTGGAGAATTATAATATTTTGCTAACATTTTTAAAATCTGTGGAGAAATATGACATTTTGCTAATATTTTGTTCAAATCTATGGGAATGATAACATTTTGCTGACCGCTGACTCATAACTACATTTCCTCAGCTTCATCCCTTCATACTAAACAAAGACTTGAAACTTTTGATTAATGACGTACTTTAAATGCTCTGCTTGTGGATCGATTCCTGCCTATTATCCTCAGCCGTGACCATGTTAATACTCGCACATCGAGCATGCTGAGACTCGCTGGATCAAGTTTCTGCAGAGATCATTGTTGTCTAATAGATTCCTAGAATATAAATATAAAAAATGACCAAAAGTTAAATTAATAATAAACTTTGTATTTCTTGGCTCACTGCTCTAAATTTACATTGGACAGCATCAGTGACATATACGATTAATTGTCTATTGTTCAACTTAGGAAAGGAAAAGAGGAGAAGTCTCTAAGAATACTTGCATCTTATTCTTATTGTGGATCGACTTCTAAGTATTCTGTGGTTTAACTCAGTAGCAGATCAAAGTGCACGAAGGGTCTGGGATGTTCAATTTGGCTTCATCTTCATGAAGGATATTCTTCATTGTGATACTCTTTTCCGAATATCAAATTATATTACAAATATTAAGCTACAATAATATTCTTACAGCATATTTAGTGCAATAATCAAACGCATTCAAATATTAGCAATATATGTCATACAAGTAAAAAAGATAATCGAAATTTTTAATTTGCAGTGTTTGTGTCGCTTGATACTAGTTTCAGTTTAGTTCAAAAGGTTACTGTTTTGCTTACAGTAGGCCCTACCTTATTAAATCAAATTCAAGTTTCAAAGCCTTCACACGACTACATCCACAATTTCTTCGGCAACAAAGAGGGGAGTGAATCCCATTAGTCGGTTAACATTCTTACTTTACAGGGTCTAAACTCCGGTTTCGTCACCTGTTATACTGGTCAAACAGCTTAGCCCGCCGACAGCAAGACTTAAGAGGAAGAGCTGACCAAACTAAGTAGACGTAAGGACTAGCCAGTAGCCTGACAAATCAAGTGCAAGTGACTTCTAATAACCTCATATATAGTCCAAAGATATCCACCTTTAGAACTACCAAACGGGCAGACATAAGTACAGGGTTACCTACAAGGAGATACTAACGCACGCACGCACGCCAGTTCATTGAGCATTGCCTTTTAATGCAGCATTGCTTTATCAGCGTAAAATCCAAAATGATTTAATAAATCCAAAATATTATAAAATAATATGGTCTCCACTGAATAATAAACATACACTCAGTGACAGTATTTCTTAACTGTCTGGTATTATAATATAATTATTAAATATATACCTAATGCTTATTAAAATCTGTAAATAAAATTGAAGTATGACAGTAACAAGCATCGGTTCGTAGTGACGCCATGTAGAGGTAAATATTATAGGTAAATTGGCATATAAATGTACAAGAAGCAGGTATAGATTTAGATACACAAGTGTATAGAAATCTGCAGCAGCATTAATGTGAGATGCAATGCTATGAAATAATATTTGCGTGCGCAACAACTGCACACGTAACAGGCATTTTCTCTGGTCTTTCGTGTAAGCTGATCTTTATGTTCTCCTAGTCATTACGTGGGTCTGCTTCAATTTAATCGTTTCTGATTTTCTGAATTAAGACAAATGTAAATGAAAAGAGTAATAGCTGCCTTTAAATGAAAGAACCAAACGACATTGTCGCTTCGTAGCGAAATAAATTAGTACAGAGCAATATTGACTTCAAGAAGTTGACTTCATGTAGTCAACATCTCAATACACTTTGACCATTATATAGGAATAGCGATGGCTCAGCTTGACCCGGACAGGACGAAAGATCAGTTTAAGTCAACTATTAAAATGATTAAAATCGTGTTTAGAGTGCCTTAAAACCCCTAAAAAGTATGTTTCGCGATTTTGCTATGAGCATTTTTTGAATGTAGGCCTATGTAGGCCTATATAATCTTTATTTTACCAAGTTCATGGCAATAAAGCATACACAGAATCAAGCAAAATGCAGAAAATCAACACACGCATAGAATACATACGAAAAAAATGGTGAATGCTCATTTGTCATCAACTTAGAGGTGCACTCATATATCACAAGGTATTCATTTATATTATTAGCTTCAGGCAGAATCATTTTAAAATGATTCCATCACTTATGCCGGATACAGTCCATTGAGTCCACAAGTCTCCTCGGGAAATCGGTGCTTTACGCAGAACTAAAAGAAGAGTGTTATCGAACTGAAAGCATAATGTACATTTAAGACACATGCAACCAAGAATTGATTAATACGAAATTTAGCAACACAGTTAGCGTTATAAGAAATTCATAATATTGAAATTATACAAGCAGAAGATGCGTATGTACCTGTAAATGATAGCAGAGCGACGTCTAGGAATTCTTGTGATCCTAAACCGCTCTGCGACAAATCAATAACTTGGCCAGATCAATTGTTGCAAGATGAGACAAAACACTGAGCAATGAGAGATTCGCTGACAGGAATTACTGATATAACGTTGAGAGATAGAAGAAGCTTTGAAAATATTCATTAAGGGGGATTTAATTTATTTTGTTTTTCGACACTTGAAAAATTAATGTTTTACTTTATTGAGCTTTTTAACAAATTACCCAAATGGCATAATGTTATAGGAAATAGTGAAAGATACGCTAGCGATCAGATGTGGTGCTCCTATGATGACCAATTTAACTGCAAAAGGAGGAATAAAAAATAGCATTTGCAAGTGGAAAGACCTATTCGTGGCTGTTATTTTTTAATCTTGTTATTATTTTTAATCTTTTTTTCAAAAACCTCAACAACCTAGGGCATGAATAACTGAGCATGTCATTTTTCTCTGAAAAATGTAACAGATTCTGCATCAGCTATCTTACCTCGATTCTTATTGAGCGAACCAACTAGGTAGCGCTAGTCACTGATTTGGTAGCCTCTATTTCAGATCAAATAGGTCCTACATGGTACGACTAGTAGGCCCATTGATGGATTCATGTGCTGTTTGTGATTATTGTCAGTGAAATGCTTATCCTGAGATGAATTCATATCAATCATATGTAATTTTGGACTTCTATTAACTAGTAATATTATTGTAGCGTGTGATTCTGAAATAAAATAAACTCTCTCTCTCTCTCTCTATCGTTATCTCTCTCTCTCTTCGTCTGTTCTAGTTTTCTGCCAAACGGCCGGTCCAGTATACATATTTCTATTCGAAATCTGGTGTCACGTCCCATAAAGAGCGCTCCATTGGGCAACCTGTTAATCCCATCAGAAAATTTATGCCTTATTTTATACTTCCTTGTTATTATACTTCAATATTTTGTAAATAAGGGCTTCTATAGTGATTTCTCGTTTCCTTCCACACCTAACTCTTGCTTAGTGAACTCTTACTGCACGTGAAATTTACGGTTGATTTATTCTACAGTGACCTGCACGAAACAAGTAACTACTTTACCTACTGTTAATAAATATGATGCCGATGCCATTATCATTGACAAATGTGAAACTTGAAAAACAAAAGAAGCAAATAAATGAAAACTCCTTAAACATGTGACCAGCCAAAGGTGGAAATATTTAAATGAAAAATACTAAAAACTATTTTCGCAATAAAAAGGAAATTAGTAAATTATACGGTACAATGTACAATAAGCCAGTATACTATTTTAGTTATTGATTCTTTATTCAATCGTACTGGATGTCATGACCATAGCATATATTAGTTCGCATCGTTTGGGGGTACTTGTTCTCCACCTGACAAATTTGACACATGGACATGTATATCAAACATATTCTCTTAAGGCCTAAACAATCACACGCAATAACATCACGGATCGTGCTTTACAGAAGAATATATGAGTAGATGCATTAGATACAAGAGACACGACAGTTAAAGAGTTAATAGCTCATGCTGATGTGATATACATCAACAAGGCATATCTCTTCTCATCGATATTGCGAGAGATTTGATAGGAAAATGTTATCACAGTGTAAGAGCATGTCGCACGATGAAGCTGGTAAACATTACCTCAGGTTGGAAAGTCTTTCATTTAATTATAACTTTCCGCTATGTTTTTACCAATATATTTTACAGATGTTTAATAGTAACATATACTGATCATCTCATTACATGTTTGCTTAAATATTTGAGCGTCAACATAGAGATCAAGAGAAAACTATGCTCTCAATTATATGCCTGAGTATTGCAAATACTACAGCAAGAGCCTTTAGCCAGAAAAATCGAAATGGCTTGTCAATATTTTCTGTCATTTTCAAACTAACTTCTAAAGGTCTCCAAGGTTTTTTTGGACTACTAAAGGACTGCTAAAACATATACTGCTCATATAAATGAGGCCATTAAGATAAACACAGGAAAACAATTAGCAGCTACAACAGAGTTTCCATTTTGCATAACCTTTGTCTTGCATAAAACTTGGATATTAAAAAAACCGCACAAATCCTATGAAGAGTTTGACTTGATATAGGCCTATATGTCAAGCTAAAGAAGTGCTCGCTATCTACCATGAAAAAAACTTGATGTATTTTGCAAGTTGAACCTATAATTTGAAAATCACTGGGAATACTTTAGAATTGCGGAATTGAGGAATTATAATTGTAAGTTTAGAATTGGAAGACTTGCGGGTTCAAATCTCAGCCGCGCTGATCTGAGAGCAAAATCTCGGACATTCACTGGACTGGTTACACGGAAAATGGACTGAATTGCCTAACGGTTTAAACATGTGGTATTAAAAGTGATATATATCGACATAGTTGATCATTTCACTATAATGCGGGTTTACTTTTTAAGTCACGCATCATACATAAGAATTATATGATTGTATTTGGTTTATATATTTAATTATGTAATTGTTTAATTGTTTTTTAATTTTTGGGTAATTGTTTGCAATTGAGAGAAGAGATTATCTTCTACTAACGACTCGTTACAAGACAGAAAACTTTGAACACCGGTAGTGATTCGTCTAGAAATTATGGAATGCATGACTCAGAGATGAACAATTGGATAAGTATGAAATGCTTGAAAAATTTTGCTGAGTGCTGATCGCGAGTGCAGAAAATCACATCTAAGCGGATTGGAAATTTTCCAATCGTTTCAGAAAGGAAGTAATTTTAAGAGATACTATAGTGACTATACGCCTAAATCACCGGCTTGCCTAATATTCTTATTACACCGCACTCAGTCTGCCTAATATCCTGAGAAGGGTAGGTTCAAGGCACTAATAATAAGGGTTTAGCGTCCGTTATCTATAGCCTGTTCTACTTCAGTCTGTGTTCGCGCTCCATGAAGAATACTCCAAAGATCGACGAGTTTATTCTTTCAAAAGGCTATGCTTTATCCGCAGCTTGTGTAGTCTAAAATTTGAGATCTATAAATATGGCATTTGACGTGGCTTCCCTTTACCTTCCTCAGTTCTTTTCGCTTAATCGCCTTTTACGACACGTGCAGCTAACTATTGGTCTATTCTTCAACTCCTTGGATATAACACGGGAATTTTTCCGTACGAGTAGCAGAAGAAAACAAACTGAATTAGAAAAAAAACAATTTGTACCATCCATTTATGCCAGCACTGAATTTACGTCATATCTACGCGAATCGCCAACCGATTATTAATTAGGGTATATTGGCTATTTTAGACATGTTTGGAAAGAGATATCAACAATCTATAATAAATATCAACAATTTTCATCCAATCAAATCAAACTTAATCGTTCAAAGGAATTTTTATTACCTTTATTGACTTACAAAATCATCAAAACTTGTATGATCCAAATCGAGTCATTTATTGCGAAAAGTTACATTTATGTTAGTAATATAAAATGTTAAGTGACAAATTTTCATTACATTACTGACGAATCGTAATCAATGATTTGGCATATGTACGAATAACATTAGGCGAAATACTGCTACTTGTATAATCACTGCATACCAGCCACGGTAAAAGTAGTCCTAGGCAGTAATACTAAAGCACAACGACTATCAATGAGCCATTTTAACATGTTTCCTATCAAATATTTTTTGGAATTTGCACCGTTTTTGGATCTTCGTTTTGCTCGCCGGCTTGATTTTGACTCAATAGTGCTCGATGTTGTCATTGATAACTGTAGCACTGTAGTTGTTGGTATTATTATTATATTTTCTTTCAGATTGATTCAATGAGATGGATTCAGTGGAATCATATACTGAAATAGATGTATTTCGTTTTAAAGTCAAACAAATCAATTCTTTACACCCTGATAATTGTAAAAAACTATTGTCATAAAATTGCATTCTGAGATTCAGTGAAGAGTTTCATAATTGAAAATTTGCAATGATTTTCAAGACAGAGAATATATCCTTCGAATTTCGAAGTTAAGCTGCATCGACCTCGGTTAGTACTTTGTTGGTGACCACCTTGGAAGACCGAGTGTTGGTAAAAGCTTAGGAAGGAAAAAATCCCAGGGTGATGGAAGGTTATTCTTAAATCCTCGCCGGCTGCAATTGATGCGCCATCAAAGGCAAAGATTACTAATAACCATGGAGAGGAAGGAGGAAATGGGTCTTAAATAAGCATCTGTGCTTCCTGACTCAGTGTGCCGCTATGATAAATTGTAGCAATTCTTTGCACGATTTCGTGGCATAAATTAGCGTGCTCCAAAGCTATAAATCTGCACATATCATATACGTGTATATGTCTGACTGTTTAAATGCATTTTAAATAAAACTTTAAAAGACATCATGAAGTAAAAAATGTACACAAGGGCACAGAATCTCTTAAGTAAATTTGTAAAGTAAATTTCCTATTGAACTTTTGAAGTATAAGAGTAGTTTGCTAGCGTTATGTTACAGTTTAATATATAGATCAAAGAGACTTTAATGGTCTATGGAGGCACCACAAAAATTATATTAAATTTTTAAATTAGGCTTAGCGCCGTTGAGGCTATAGTTTACTCTACTGTTTTAAAATAATTTTAGTAGGAAATTTAAGCAGAAAACTCTGAAAATGGTTTTTGAATTTATACATGTATAAGACATGAAAGATTTATATGTAGTGTCTTAGAAACTACATGTACGAGTGTTACCGATTATACCACTTTTGTTCTTAAATGCTAACAATACTGGCACATTAATAAAAAATAATTGGTAGCGCATTCCCATGATTAAAAAATACAGCGATTAGAATAAGAGTCTGTTGTTATAATTTTCAAAAACCTATGAAGTAAATAAAGGCTAATAATTATATTAGCCCTTGACTCCGACTACATGAGAAAATATCAGGTGCAGTACAGATGAAAATCAATCTACGGCCTCCTGATTTCCGGTAAATCGTATTTTGAACTCAGCTATCCAACTGGCATGTATGCAAAAGTTGCATTCTGTATGTAATATTATTTCATAGCTTTTCTCACGTAATTTGTATTGCGTTGTGTATGACGCCATCTTGCATTGTCTTACACTGCGTTGCAGCCAACAGGAAGCTCAGAACTTCGAGAGGGACTTATGCGCTGACTACTCCTACAGCATAGATCAGCTAATGGAGCTCGCTGGACTTAGCTGTGCTGTCGCCTTCGCTACGGTTTATCATGACTTTATTAAGTTTATATGTATATATATATATATATATATATATATATATATATATACTACATATATATACTATATAATATAATTTCAAACAAAAAATTAATCAGTCAATTAAATAATTAATCAAACCATCAGCCGGTCAGTTATTGAATGAATCGATAAATAAATTATTGAATCAATCGATGGAATCAAAATTTTGTGATCAATCTCTGGATCTCTGGGGCATCAATTCATTACCAATAAAATCAAATAATAAACAAATTGAAATACCTTACAAATACATCAATAATAATAATATTATTATTATTATTATTACTTTTTTTAAATGCCCTGGGCTGCTGGGCTAAAAATAAGATAAAAGAGGCTTTATTTAATTAAAAGTTTTAAAAAGAGCTATCAAAATAATTCCTCTACACTCTGGGAAGCCGCATTAGCCAAAGTGCCACTGAAACAGACTGCATTGAATCGCTGGAGAGCAATAGTCGCTGCCAAAGAAAAGCTTTTTCGCGCTTATCACCAGTAATGGCGCTGGTCCTCCTGCCTATTTCGTCAATAAAGTCTGATGCGACAGAGTTGACGGGGCCCAGGGTCTCAAAGGCAATAGGCATGAATTTTTATTACTGTCATGGTCGGTGTCCAGTCTTCGAGACCGCCTTACAGGTTCCTGGCAGGTTATTATTAATCCTTTACATAGTTAATCATATTTTTGCTTTTGATAGCTCCAATCGGCAGCAAGCTCCGATCCAAGATTAATCATCTTTATCTTCGTAGCTTCCTTCAAACTTTGTGTAATTCTTTCCTCCTACTTAAGGCCTCTTTTGCATGAGCAATTCTACATTTTATTTCTGTTCCACAATTGAAACCATCTTCAGCAAATGTGTGTCCTAAATATCTGAAATTCTCTACCTGTTCTAACTTACTATCGTCTATTTCTATGTTGACTTTTCCTCCTCTTCTAGACACTCTCAACACTTTGGTTTTCGTTATATTAAGTTTCATTTCACTGGCTCCAGCGTATAATGGCGATGCAGCACTGTTAACGCAGTACTCTTCTGGCCATCAGGCCTGAACAGTATTTTATCAAAAGTTATTAAATAAATTGAATAATATTGCCATTCTGAGAACGATAACTTATACAATGTTGAATCTGTTTTGTATCTTCCTCCTTTAATATTCAAAAGAGATTAAAATTGTTGCATGATTAAAAAGAGCAAGATGTATAGAAAAGCAGGAAGTAAAAGCCTATTGTAATAACGATCTCCACAATCAAGTAAAGTTACAGGAAATTCTTGTAGTATGAACTGACTTAAACAATCAAAGACGTGCACGCCATAAATGACAAAAGAAAACGGTTTACAACGAAATAATATTTTACCATATTAATGGAGCCACTGAACTCCCCGTGTAGTGTCCGGATTGCTTGAAGAATAGACCAACCGTATAATGCACGTGTCGTAACAAGCGACATAAAACTAAGATCCAAACCAGCGTTAGAAAGGCATTTGTTTGGTGAGCGCCTATGCTCCTGAAATTGCTAAAAAATTAAACGAATGGAATGATATGGCATGAATTGGAGAAGGTCTATTCATATGTCTATCCTGGTTAAACTGGGATTCTACGGAAGACGATGATGATGAATGAAGTTACTCAGCTGAACAGTGGTATCAGGAAGCGTTCGCAAATTGCATATTAATTTCAAACAGGTCTACCCGAAGGAGACGTTGCTAAAGAAGGAGCGATCAGTGCTTGTGCTCTGTGGACCTGGGTTCAACGGCGGGGACGGCCTTGTGTGCGCCAGACACCTCAAACTCTTTGTGAGTAGTCAAATGTATTTAAGAGTCAAATATAACGCACGTTCTTTAAAAGTTGATTGTATTACTTCAGTCAAATAGAATATATCTGTTGCAGTAAGTTACATTTCTGAAATCGAATTTCAATTTAGTTATAGTTCCATTTTTAGAAATTGACTGGCAAATTTTTATTTATTTACTTAAAGTTTTACTAGGAAGTTTAATTATTTGTTTGAACTTTAGCTTTTAACAACAAAATTACAATGCTTATAATGTCGAGTTAGACATTTATAGACGACTTTTGCTTTTGCTTTAGTCAACTTAATTCAAATAATGGTCACGGTCAAGGTCAATATTGTCAATAGTATTTTATGCCACAGGGATATAATCCGTCCGTGTTCTATCCAAAACGTCCCAACAGGATCTTGTTCCGGAACATCATCAAGCAGTGCCAGAAGCTGGACATACCGTTCCTCAGCTTTCTGCCTCAGAAGCGACTGGTCTACACTGCGTTCAATGTCATCGTGGATGCGATGTTTGGAGTGAACTTTACTCCTCCGCTGAACCCAGAGTTTTACTCTGTGATAGACACAATGAAGCACAGCAGGATCCCCATACTCAGCATAGACGTCCCCTCAGGTCAGTGCTACACCGTGCGGAGGTTCAATACGTGTGGAACACGGCTAATTAGCGCGTGTTACTACGAATAGGATAATACTTACAATAACGATATAAAGCATTTCAATTAAATAGTAACATTATGATACCTATAATACTTCTCCGCAGTACATTTCTTTTGCAGATTGGTTTGGGTGAATTGATCTGTAGTGATGTGTGCTGTGGGGAAGTCCCTGGCATCTTCCTTGGATGAGAAAACGGACGTTAAACCTCTATTATTATTATTATTATTATTAACGACATAGAGCATTACCACTATTATGATTTACCTGAAAACGACATTACGCGTTACCGCTATTATTATAAATTTAATTCCAATATAATGTATTGTCAATTAAATTGCACTATCATTATATGCCTATAATAACGAAACAGCCGATTAAATTGCACTATTAGTATGCCTATAATAGCAATATAACCCGTTGTAAAATTAAATAGAATTATTATAATATCTATGATAAATAATAAAATAAAATAAAAATTAGATAAAAACATCATAATCGCTTAAACTCAAATACCTCTTCCAGTAAGTATTTTAGCCCTAGATCTTTGATAATCAAACGTTTGTTTTGAGAGAGAGAGAGAGAGAGAGAGAGGAGATAGAAAGAGAGAACTATATTTATTTAAAAAACATGCAAAAATGCAATAACACACACTAGACCTTCAAATAGGTTATACAAATCTATCTAGTTGACCACCCATCATGCATACATAAAGAAATACCAACTTAAAAACACAAATTACAAAATTGTTATAAATTAAAACAGTAGCCTACTGATATATGTTAGCATCTTAATTTTTTTATAATTTTATATCGTACTTGATTTCACCCAAATTACGGTTTAAAAGGCTTAATATCTTTCCTTAGTAGGTTTGGAGAAATCGCAAATTGAATAGGTAAGTACAATAGCAGGGTTTCAAAATTTTCCATACGACTATTGATTTATTGGTATCTTTGTAGAAATTAACTCAGTGTCATTGAACATTTGGATTTTCAAACCTACATCTACTAGAGATGAAAACTGCCTTACTGATTTGCTATTTTGACCAGTTTACTTTTAAATATTTTAGCAGTTCCTTTTTATTTGCATTGATCTGCGATTTAAATTTGATATACTTCTATGGATTGGTTTACAGACACTGACAATTATTTCACAAAAGAAATAAAAGAGATTTACGATTAAAAAATAACTCGAGCAAATAACCTGGTGATATCGTCATGAATAATCTGTGTATAATTATTACGTATAATTGTTATGTATAAGCTCAATAGTTAAACACTATACATAGTGATGTTATGTATAATCGCTATATATAATCGCTATATATAATCACTATGTATAATCGTTATGTATAATCACTGTGTATAATCACCATGTATAACTGTTATGTATAATCGTTATGTATAATCGCTATGTATAATCGTTATGCATAATCGCTATGTATAATCGTTATGTATAATCGCTCTGTATAATCGTTATGTATAATCGTTATGTATAATCGTTATGTATAATCGCTCTGTATAATCGTTATGCATAATCGCTCTGTATAATCGTTATGTATAATCGCTCTGTATAATCGTTATGTATAATCGCTCTGTATAATCGTTATCTACACGTATAATAGCTATATTGTTCTCTACAACCACAGGTTGGGACATTGATAAAGGCGACGCTAACGGAATACAACCCGATGTGCTCGTGTCGCTGGGAGTGCCCAAGACCTGCTCAAAGTTCTTCAAAGGACGCCATCACTTTCTGGGCGGGAGGTTTGTGCCCCCAGATATGGTCAACAAGTACGGCCTGAAGCTGCCCAAGTACCCGGGCATTGAATCCGTTGTCGAGCTGCCCATCGAGGGCCTGCCCTTTGAGGCTAAGAGTGAACCGATAAAGATTGAACCTGATGAGGAGTCTGTGGTCGCGGAATTACTTCATAATTAGAGCAAACAATGAAGTTTTCAAGTACTCAAAAACAAATCACCGTGTAATATACTGAAATATTGATCAGTTATATAATTATAAAACTACAACTAATATCATTGGACAATTTTAAGTCTAGAATTGAATATATTAAATCCTTTCGAAGTAAAATTCTGTAAAAAATAACTATAATTATTAGAATACTTTATCATAAATCTCTCAACGACTCAGATATTTAAAATTATCGATGGCTTTGTCAGTAACTTTTTCTCTTATTTTATTGTATCATGAATAAAAGATGTTTTTATTCGTCCTTTCTATTTACTTATGGGCTTTATGTTAAGTAGCTTAGCCAGAAGCATATCGGTAAATTTCAGACTAAGAGTTGGTACAGGTTTTAAATCAGTTGGCATGCTTTTAAGCTTGAAAATTATACTGATTTATATTTTTAAACCACACATGTTAAAGGAATGATTTTAAATAGACTGGTATGACTTTCTTTCTTTGGGTTGGCCGTCTGCATTACCAGATTGTGACAAAGATTTGTTGCACGGTTGCCCTCTGTCTCTAATCCTGTTCTTGCACTGCACGTACAGTTTATATATATACATGTATATTATATATATATATATATATATAATATATATATAATATAATTATATATATATATATATATATATATATATATATACTGTATATATATCCAATTCAGAAGACAAAAATTTAAAAATTGTGATTAATAATGTAATTAGTTAATCCAATTAAAAAGGACTAGAACAAAGGACTACCCACGTCTTCATGTAACCATGAGCTTGGGTATGAACCAATTCAATATAATATCTGAAGTGGTTTCCCTTTGAATTCTCAATTCTTACTCAGCGGTCTGTTATGATACGTGCAGTTTTCAGTTAGTCACACTTACATAACATAGTCTATTGTTCAATGGCCAGGAAACAGCACGGTTAAGTAATTACTTCTAGCACATCATTGCCTAATTTTTTTTCATCATTCAAGTTTTAAATTTCAATCGATTTTACTTGCACACATTTATTTCTAGCTAGATGGGGTTGTCTATGGGCTTCATTGTGTGTTGTAAGTACGTAATGCATTCTCGTGTGTCCTCATTAAAGTGTTACATTTACAAAAATCACATGTAGTTTAGAATTCAGATGACAAAAACATAAATTTGAATCAATTTTTCGTTTCGTATAGACTAGAAAGTGCCTAGCGAACTAAGAAGTTTTAGAGTAATTATTAAACGTTCAGGCAAACTCAAACCGCTATCTGATAAATGGTATGGATTTTTTGGACATTTAAAATATGGCAAATATGACAATATCAATTCTTCTCAGTATTTATCGGCTTTTAATATAATTATTATATGCCGTCCTATTTTTGTTGAACTAGGTAAATTTTTACAATCTCCCTTAGTTGTCTCTCTCTCTCTCTCTGTCTCTCCCTCTCTCTATAGCTCAGTATAGTGACAGGCCAAAGCAAATCAAGATACACATTTCTACTCAAAGTATGAATTCAAGCTCTGTAGGAGCACTCTGAAATCAGCCAACAATTTCATTTATACCTTAATGTTTATGCATTTATCATACTTTAAATATCCTCTAACTTGGGAAAATGTGGCTTCTGATTTTCATTTTCATTCTAAATATCTTCCTAGTCGCTTCTTTCTAGAGCTAATATTTTTCGAGAGCTAGCAATTTCAAGAGAACTGATATTTCGAGAGATAATATCAGTTCTGTTGAAATTGTAAACCTCGCGAAGACTTTATCATCAGTCATATTAAATTATGGTTACGGAGGATTTCTGACATCTCTCTCGTCCTGACACGCTGGGGCTGGGCATGAAGGTCAGGGTCAAAGTTTCAGATTACGTCATGGATCGCATCACCGCGCTAAGCCTCAAGCGGTCGCTATGTCAATATAGCATGCGTGCTAACCAATGCCAAGAAGTACCTGCCTAACTATTTTCACAAGGGTCAGTTGATGAAGAAGTTCTTCTTGTTCCCAGATCCTCACTTCAAGAAGACGTAGTGGCGCATCATCAGTCCCACGCTGCTAGCGGAGTACACCTATGTGCTACGCCCTGGTGGGCTGATCTCTACCATCACAGACGTGAGATATCTCCACGACGGGATAATGGAACACTTATCCACTCACAAGCTCTTCTAGCGGGTGGGGCTGGTTGATGACCCAGCGATGAGTTGTATAGAAGATAGCACGGAGTAATGGCAGAAGTTGAGCAGGAATGTGGGAGTAATTAGCCAGCTGTGTTCAGGAGAGTTGAAAATACTCAGGCAGTGGCAGCTCTGTCAAATCAGTACAGTGGTACCATTGCAGTTAAAACACTTGAGAATACAGAAAGCAAGGTATAGTGGTAGCATAGCGGATGTTTTGAACAGTGTTACCATGCTGCGTGAATGAATGAATGAATGAAGAAAACAGCCTTCAGTGGTAGCACTACACTGTGTAGAGAGCAGTAGCAGTAATGTATTATTGTGAACAAGGAAGAAAGCAAGGATAAAGTATCTCAGTGCTTAGCATTCTCTAGTTAATTAGATTGAAAGGTAGTCCTTGTATTATTATCGTATGTTAGATTTATTTTAAGGCACTGATAATTAATTTTATGCTATTTTATTTTATATCCTTTATATAGGCTTGACTCTAACTTCACAATACTCGATGTGGTCTTGGACGACAGTAGCAGATTTAACTCCATTACACAACAACAGTTTATTAGATAGTCTTAAGAATGTTTATTTAAAAGTTATCACTCACAGTGACTGACTTGAGCTAAATACTAACATTACTTATTTTGTTTTGGTTGGTGTCAGTGCATATGGTATCGAGCTAATGCTGTAATAAACATATTCGCACTCACTCTCTCTCTCTCTCTCTCTCTCTCTCTCTCTCTCTCTCTCTCTCTCTGACTATATATATATATTCTTATTAGATTTTCCAGGCACCGCAAGTCAACATCTAAACATATATTTCTGTGAAGCTATATTAATTAATCCACGTGTAAATTTATCACTTCCAGTATCAGATTCTTAATCGTTAAACAGATTTTAATCAATTTCCCGTGGAATCTACTTGTTCTCTTGTAGGCGCCCTGGAGTCAAATTAAAACACAAAGTAACGTAACACAACAACAACAATTACGTGCTGCTGTCGTCCATGAACAAATTGAACACTATCACGACAAAGCCAGCGAGCAAACAGTAGGTCCAAATCGGTGCAAATTCTAGAATCCAGAAAACCAATCCGAAGATTAAGGGAATTAAAGTCATTATTAAATTTTAAAAAAATAAGTTTATATCATCAGGGAAAGCACTTTAACTGCATGAAGTTACCTGATGCTAGATCTATCGGCCTGTTTAGACATTCAAGTACAGTTGCCGGGCATTAAGCAATACATACGCTGGGCGCTGAACTTCCACAATCATGTATCAATTTTTAAATTTCTTCCATACGATATTTAAGTCGCATCAAAAATATTATGCGTAGGGTGAAAATCATTTCTATACGTCAGACTGGCAGATCAGATCGGCAATGACAGAGATCTCAAGTATCTCCTTCATAACTTTTAGAAATTGCAGCCATTATACCTAATGCAGATATATGTAATTTTTCAATGTATTCAGCTTTATATTTAAATATATTTTATTTGAATATCTCAAAGGGTAGTGGTTAGTGGCGTCAGACACCATCAAGAAGTTTTAAACGACATATCCTGGGGTGAATTGAACTCTCGTGTGTTCGATCAACAGCCGCGAGGATCTGAGTTTAAAACCTTTGACATTCACGGAACTGGTTATACGGAAAATTGACTAACATTCATAACGTTTTAAACATGTGGTATTAAACGAGGCAGATATGATGTAAACACAATGCGTGTTTACGTGTCTAATCGTTCTAATCGTTCTTTCCAGCATGCGCACCGCAGATCTGGAATTCTCTTCCATCCAATCTTCGGAAGTTTTCGTTTAAATCACATCGGCCTTTGCCTTCTTACGAACAGTTCCGTTGGCAGTTGAAGACCCACTTCTTCCATCTCTCTTTTCCATCCAGTGTCCATGAATTACGACCATGCAGCGCCTAAACATCCTTTTCTTTAATCCCTTTATATTTGGACTGATTTTCTGGATTTTGGAATTTATACCGTTTTTGGACCTTCCATTTGCTATCCGATTTAATTTCGTCTCAGTAGTGCTCGATGTTGTCATTGATGACTGTAACACTCCAGTTATTGGTATGTTTTGTTACGTTTTTACTTGCAGCGATTTACTTTTATACTGTTTTAAATTTAAAAATAATAATACTTACTACGTCATCAATATACATTGTAAATAAATAATACATTAGATGCAAAATAGTTGACAAATTATACCGTTATAAAAGTTTGTCTCGCGCAGAGCACAGACTTGACCGAATGTAAGTATAATTAAAGTGCAATTGTGCAATATTATCTCAGGTAAACAACGTTCTGATTAGCCTGTCAATTTTAGCCTGCTAACTGATATTGTTCCAAAAGGAACAGATTTAAGTGAGCCTACATTTGCATTTGTGCATTTACAGGATGGTCCACAATAAATAAAACTGTTTTGAAGGCTAATAACCCTGACAATTGTTATCCAAAAGTCTTAATTATGCATTAAATCGAAGATAATTCTCTTTTCTATTAATTTTCTAAATATCTAAGAGATATTACTACACATATTGGAGACATTATCATTAGTCGCCGATATGAAATTTCAATTAAATTGCGTGAAAACTCAAAATCTAAAAATCAAGAATTCAAGATTATGCATTAGGCCTAAACTATTTCAAAAAGCGCATTGCAGTTTCTATCAATGTCCTAAATGAATTGATAATTAATTAAACAAATGTTCAATGTGTCCACCATGTGCCCGAATAACTGCATTCACCCGTTGGGACCTCTGATCAATTGCCGAGTCCACGAGTGTCTGACTGATCTCAGCCCAACGGAGGACAGTGACGCGTTTCAAATGTTCAACGTCGTGAATTGGTTTACGATAGACTAATTGCTGAAGACAATAATTAACGATCGAATAGTAAATCGGGTTCAAATCATGGGAGGGCTGTTAGGTGGCCAGTTCTACGGTTCAATAACTCTGGCAGGTTTACTTTCATACAAAAGATCAAATGACATGAAAATTACATACCGGCGACTAATGATACTTTCTCAAACATGTGCAATAGTATCTCTTAGATATTTAGCTCACTAATAGAAAGGAGAATTCCTTTAATTTAATGAATAAAGTAAGACGTTTGGAAAAAAAATTAGCAAAGTTATTAGCCTTCAAAGTACTTTCATTTATTCTGGACCACCCTGTACATTGTATCGTATACCTTTTTGCTCATAGCTTCATATTATGATCAGTCTTCAGACTCTGGCTTCATATTATGATCAGTCTTGTCACGGACGACAGTAGCACTCTAGTTATACGTTGTTGTTTCTGGTAGCGTTGACGGTATCTGTTATAAAGATTTACTTAGAATTACTTAACCTTTAGCTCTTCATATTGAACTTCCTTTCTTGCTAACTTGGGCTTTATCAGAAAATTTACGCCTCAAGATTTCTTACCAACTGACTAAATTTTAGCCTTGACTCTCCATTTATTACTTTCGCCTTACTGTTGTATACTACAATGAAAGATGCTTCCAAACTGTGCTCATTGATACTTCTAATACTAAAGATACTATTTAATTGTATTTCTCAATGTAGGAATTGTAAATGTCATCAAATTGAAATTGAGTATTGCTATATCTCTAGCTGTATGTGTGATCCCAACAGATGGAGCCGGTTAAGAAGGAACCGAATGACAAGGAGAAAGGTGAGAAGGAGCCGCCGAAGAGAAAGAAGGAGCATAAGTACATGTTTATGCAGGAAATGTCCAAGGAGAGGAGGAAGGCCTTGAGGAAGAAGGGCAAAGAAGCAGCAAAGGACGAAGTATTGCCAGCAACACGCGCTGACAAGAAACTTCGAGATAAGGGGAAGACCTGGGTGACCAGAGGCATGCTGAAGACTTACAGAGCCTTTCTGACCTCAAGACAGATCAAGTTCAAAGCTGGACGTAAGCATTCCCCTATCAATCAATCGCTATTAATTTAACGTTCATCTCATCGTGTGGTAACGATGACTTTATAATAATGTAGAAGAAATGGATATATAGGCCTATATAATGTATGTATATACTATATATGTGCATATATATATATATATATATATATATATATATATATATATATATATATATATTGAGCTGGATTTCACCATTCATGTAGCATTTAGCATTACCAGGCCTGTTACCGTAAATAATATTAATTAGTCTTACTGCTTGATACTATTGATTCAAGTTGATCTAATACTTAGATACTTCAGATGCCACTCGCTGGTTAACCCTTACATACAATAGATATCACTAGTTAAAACAGAAACAAGAAAGGAAGAGACGAGAAATATATGAGGAATGTATCTATGTATTTGATGCAGGCATGAAGCGGAAGAACATCAGAGTGAACTTCTTCTCTGATCTCTGGTCCAGTGACGCCAGCGAATACAGATACTTCAAAAGTCTCATCTTCATTCCTTTGGGCGTCGTTGTGGGATACGGTATCTATAAATATGAAATAGAAAGTTGACGAAATTAATCAAGTTTTAATGTTTGCTGGATTAGCGATCACAGATCTTCTCTGATATTTTAATGGATCAATAGAAATGGAATTAGCAAGCAGATCTGAGATCTGCTTGCTAATTCTATTTGCTTAAGGCTCTCGGTTTGATCTCAAACTGTCCTAGTTTAACTGTTTCCCTTGTGGTGATAGGAAAATACTTTAAATATTACTTTTCAAATCTTACTTTTAACGTAGCTTCGTAGCCATCATTTGCTTCACCTGTAAAGATGACACCCACTTTCAAATAATGGGCTCAATGAATTGTGGTTGTTGCTAGAGCTTGTCATACCGCTCACGTGATTTTACTAACTTATCTCTCAGGTGGCCGCTTATGTTAATTTGGCTCACTGAGCAGAGCGGCATGAAAACTCTTAGGCCTATTGATTGATCGAAAAACGAATAGTGATTGGGTGACCGTAAGGTTCTTTGGGTTCGTGGATTCTAGTTGCATGATTGGTTGTTTATATACTGATTTAAGTATTGATTGTCTTTTTATTAATTGGTTCAGAAGATGATTTATTAAATAATTTTGACTTATGTTTTAATAGATTGATAAAGAATTCGATTATTTATTAAAATGATGGACTGATTGATTGATTGATGCTTAATAGAGGAATTTTAGTGATTGATTGATTCAGGGATGTATCTAATTATTGACTGAATCAATCGTCCATTAATGGCTACTGTTACTATTCGAGTTTCTACTTATTCGTTTAATTTAAATACAATGTTATACTCCGTATTTGCACTCTCTAACATTGCCCTTTGACGAGTAATCGGACGTTAAATCTTTATTAGATGATTGATTTTGCAGCAATTTTTTATTTTGTACTGCGACGACTGAACTTCCCGGATGACATACAGGTCGCATTCGGCATGTTCTTCGTCGTCGCTTTCGCCATTGCCTTCGGGTTGTTCGTAGCCGTGCGCTGTCTCACCGTGCTCTTCTTTCCGCACCTCTTCACGCTGACAGGGCAAGTCTGCGTCAACATACTCATGCTGGCTCTACTCGTACAGGGTGAGTGAGCTACTGAGTCACGTGATTTTGTGAATACTTTTATCAATCAATCAACAAGAATTAAACGTCCGGTTCCTCGCCATAAGGCAATGTCGGGGACGTCAAAAACGTTGACGTCCCTGGCATCATATACTGTAAGTAAAAAGGCTGGTAAAGCTAAGGTTAACGTCAGTTTCCTCACTCGAAAGCGATGTCAGTGACGGGCGAGCCATAAGATCAAGGTCATAAGGTCATAATCTTATAAGTATAGTACTTAATACTTACGTTGGATATGGGATATGGCGTAACGGTTAGAGTATTCGCCTCCGATACAAGTGGCCTGGGTTCAAAGCCCAGGTCAGTCAAGTAAAGATGGATATTGCTTTGGGACCATGGAAGGTTAATCTTGTATCGGAGCTTTCTGCCGATTGGCGCTATCAATTGCAAAGCTATGATTAACCACGGAAAGTATTAATAATAACCTGTCAGGAATCTGTAAAGCGGTTTCGAAGACCGGAAACCGGCCATGACACCGCTATGCAAATTTTCGGAGGTTATTATTATTCTTTATAAGAAGTCTTCGTTGAAATACCTAATTATAAGAAGTCTTTAATTAATTACTTATTTATTACAAGTTTTTGAGTAAATGCTTAATTTCAAGAAGTCTTTAATTATCATTTTATGATAAAAAGTCTCTCGTTAAATGCTTAAGTATAAAAAATTATTTAATTAAATATATCATCATAAGAAGTCATTAATTTACTTATGAGAACTATTTGATTAAATAGTTAATTATAAGAAGTCTTTGATTACATATTTAAATTATGTGAAGTCATTAATTAAATACTTAACTATAGGAAGTCTGTGATTAAATACATAATTATGTGAAGTTTTTGATTAAAAACTTAATTTCAAAACGTTCTTAATTAAATACTTACTTATAGGCTTCTACTGCTGAAATTATTAGTCGTGTATCGGTGAAAGTTTTTAATAGTTAATAATAAAAACCTTGCATGGGTTTCGGAAGACGAATAGAGCAGATACTGAGAAAGAGTCTCTTAGTGCACTGCCTACTGGCAGGTCCATGGTATATAACGCCTCCACTCTTCTCTGTCTTCCGCCTTCCTCTTCATTTCCACATATGAGTGGGTCTTTAAATCATCTAACATACCTAATCTCGGCCTGCCCCTGCCTCTTTTTCCTTCCACTCTACCTTCTATGACCTCTTTTAATAGACCTTCCCCCCTTAGAATGTATTCTATCCAACTCTTCTTCCTATTTCTTAATACATTTATCAACTGTCTATCTGTGCCTACTGTCTCTAGAACTTCCTCATTTGTAGCCTTTTGAGTCCAACCAATCCTCTCCATTCTTCTCCAAATTCACATTTCCAATGCCTCCAGTTTCCTAATATCTTCCTTCCTTAAGGTCCATGTTTCACAACCATACAATAGGGTGGTCCACACCAAAGTTTTCACTATCTTTATCTTTGTATCTTTCTTCAGACTTTTTGTTAATGGTTCCTTTCTATTACCAAAGGCCGCTTTTGCTTGTGCAATCCTACTGCATATTTCTGTCTCACATTTCCCATCATCGGTTATAGTATGACCCAAATATTTGAAATTCCTTACCTGTTCCAATTTCGTACCATTTATTGTGATATTAAATTCAACTTTATTATTGGACACCCTCATAACCTTGGTCTTTTTTATATTAATCTTCTTTCCATATCTCAATGCCGTATCATTCAGTCTATATGAGAAAGACTATGACAAATATTTTCTGAAGTAAGATTTTCAATCTATAACACAAGCCTGTGCGAAAATAATATACATTTTGATGTAATATACTTTGACCTTGTTCATTACTAAGCACATTCCAACACTATTAATAGGAATATGTACATTGTATTTGCTATTGTGCATTATTAGAATTAAAGATTAGATATTGAATAGCGTAATGCTCCTCATTTTTGTGTCTTGCTATTATTTTAATCCTAAATGGTCCAAGTTCAAAGCCTTTGTTTTTAAGAAATCAATTACTGATTCGAATTTATTAAATGTAGTACCGCTCTTGTTAGCAAATTAAAGTCGTATAAAATTGGCCATCATAGCCCACTTAACATTTTCTGATAAGTACTTCGTGAGATTTACTTCTTCAATGTATAGGACAAAGATTTGTAACAAGCTGGATGCACTTACCTAAACTTAAATTTATGGAATAACGATGGAATAACTCATATTGGATTGCAATTAGAAGGAAATTATTTAACGAAGAATGCTTGTTATAAATTGCTGACAACCAATCTCTCTGAATTTTCACAAAAGATGCATATTACGGTGGAATGCAGTGTTACAGTTCGTTATTTATTTGATGGAATAACGATTTGATGTATGATCGATCATTGTCAGCGGTCGATATTTAATTGATGGAATAAGGAATTGATGTATGATTGACAGGGCCTATCACGGGTATAATATCAAGCGGGAGAGAGATTGGCAGATCAGTGGTGTGCTCTTGTGCTCTTATGTTCAATCAGACTCACGCCTCGCTCAAGCTCAAGCTCATGCCCATCATTGATGTTCTCATCTACATTGTTGTGAGTCCAAAACATAGATTCCCTGTTTCCAATGCCTTTTCTCTGATTTTACTTAGATATGCGTAGTGAATCTGGAAAAGGATTGGGTTAATTATTGTAGGATGACTAAAATGGATTAGTAAACGATGATTTAGATTTTTAACATAACAAGATTAAGATAAATCAGTAAGGCAATATAAGTGATTAAAATAAAACGATTAAGTAGTGTAATTTAATTTAGTGATATCTATGCGTATAATGCTTCAATTAGATTGACTGATAGGAGGGGATTGACTGACATGGTTTGGTAGAGAAATTAGTAGAATAATAATAATAATAATAAAGGTTTAAAGTCCGTCTCCTCATCCAGGGATGATGTCAGGGACGTCCCCAACAGCACACATCACTACAGATCAATTCACCCGGACCAATCTGCGAAAGAAATGTGCTGAGGAGAAGTAAGGTCCTAAACGAAAGCCAGTCCGGATAGAAGTGATTAGCTCGCATCCCAACTCTAGCTAAACTGGGATTTAAGGGGAGATGATGATGTTGATGATGAATGCTTCAATTAGGTTGACCAGTGCAAAGAGATTTGGGTTTTTCATATTTTTAGCAAGATAATTTATGTTAATTACTTTAAGTGACTTAAAATTCTTTTAAATGTTCTTAAAATTCTTTTAAATGTTGTCTAGTATGTTATTGACCTTCTTGTACTCGTTCTACGACTCTAACCCAATATCTGCCAGTCGTTACACTCTATATAACGTTACTAACAAGGTTGAGTACGGTTATTGCTGTAAGACAGCCGACAACAACAATAAGTACAAAATTTAAGTTAATATTTACAAAAAAAATTTCGATTGATTCGCTACAAATTCTTTATTGCTAAGATGGCATAGAAGGACTAGTACCAAGTTGCAGTGATGGGTCGCTAGTGTAACACGAATTTTGATTTATTAGGACAATTTTATTAATATTGAAAGGTATAAGATCTGTTATTGTTCCATATAATTTACCAGCTGAGCCGGTAGATTGTCGAAAAGTTGTCGACGAGGATGAGTAGGTGTAAGGTTCAAATCTAATGCTCGTTCAGTTACTAATATGTCTTGCAGACAGGTAACAGTGAACTAATAAATTAACCTACAGTATAGTATCGAGTCACTTTAAATGATCCAAATTGGTTAATATCAATATTCGACTATTCAGTCACCTATTTAGGCAAAATCAGAAGCGTAATGCCTCTCAAAAATGTTCATCAACATTCTGAATTCATCATCAAGAACTCCACTTCATCCTAGTGCCAAAATGAAAATACAAATCAGTAACGGCCTATCCGTCGCTGATGTGATCTTCATACCTAGAAACTGGCATTAATTGCAGGTATAATTCGCTACTTTCGTAAACAGTGATTTCCATTTTCATTAAAAAAATTCAGAACAATTTGCATTTCTTGTTTGCTTGTTTTCAGGGAGGCAACGATGACGTTAGGGAAAGCGCGGACGAGCTAATTCGAACTGTCGATCCAATGCTGGATGAAGTAAGAACAATTATCTAATCACTCCTCTACTCCCTCAACCAAACACTGCTAATTAATTTAAGTAACAGTGTTAATAAGTACAAAGTACACAGGGGAAGTTGTCTTGTGTAGCACAGAGCCACAATGAATTTAAAAATCATTAATTTCTTGCAACGTGAGCGACCGATAAGTCTCTGAAGAAAAATCATTGCATCACCTGCTCTTCAGTGATCTATATATTAATATACATTATATGTTGAAAATATTTTAGATAACCAAAATTATCTGCATGGATGGTTAGCTAATATCTACAATAACCATGATTATTATTATAAAATGGACTCTTTTGAAGTAAACTACTAACTCTTCGATAGTCTGTAGGCCCTATAATTAGTTAACTTTTTACCTTCAACCTTTTTGTTTGTTTATGTCATAATAAACAGCAAATACAGCATATATATATATATATCTAGAAACTAAACAAATAATCAAAACGAAGAGTGTAACCACAAAAGAGCCTAAGTTCTGTTAGGCAATGCAGTCGGTAGCAACTAGTACGAATAAGAAATACGTTTACTAATTGTCTTCCATTCTTCCATTCTACAGAATGCTGTAGACTAGTGTAGAGCCTATGGCAACCATACATATTAATTACTGTCCGTAAAAGGAAGGAAACTAATAGAATATAGTTAATTAAAGTTAAAGCAAAAGATAGTCTAAAGTATAAAGCTAACTTAATCGTCTGTATTCTTATCTTGCGGAAAGTGCCGATCACTGTTTGACTGAAATTCGAATCTAAGGCCAATAAATAAAAGACTAGCTTGCTACCATCCATAAAATCAATCGACCCAGCTAATAAATATAATTAAGCAATAAAACTAGGCATTGCAGCATCGTTAGATGTAACAAGCTGATGGATTATTATATGGACCTACAGTTAAGTATAGTGTTACCATACTCATAAAACTATTTTATTTTCAATTTTTCAAATTCAACTTTCCTTAAACGACTAAAGTTCAGTACTCAAGTACTTAATAATTTATAATTATAATTCTAATAATTATAATTATTAGGATTATTATAATTATAGTAATTATAATAATTATAATATTATAATTGTAATAATTAGAATTATTTTATTTATAATTCTATAACTAATTTCTACTGTAAAATCGCATACAACAATTAACTGTATATTTATTATTGCACTTGTATATTTATTGTTACACATTTATATTTATTTGTGCCTTTTTTATAGTTATTATTGCACTAATAGTAATATTGTTGCACTATATACATTCAGTTGGAAAGCGAGACCTCGCTGGCCAAACAGGAAAGAATAAAGAAGATGAAACAAGAAGAGATTCGAAGCGCCTCGCTAAACAAGCTGATCGAGCACAAGATGACGAGGGCTAGTCGTAAGTCCAACCCTAAGGAAATCATGGGAAAGTATCAGTCTAGGATGAAGTTGACTTGCGAAGGTTAGTAAAATGATCTCTAGCTAGACTAGGCATATACTTGTTTCAGGTATTTGGAAAAGGAATAATTTTGCAGACTACATTTGACGGTATGAGCTACTGGCAGAGAGAGAGAGAGAGAGAGAGAGAGAGAGAGAGAGAGAGAGAGAAAGTGAGAGAGAAAGTGAGAGGGAGAGGGAGGGAAGAAAAGAAAGATACAGAGCTGTACAGAGAGATATAGAGAGATACAGAGAAAGATATATTTAGAACAAATATATATATCCCGGGTGGTCCAGAATAAATGAAACTACTTTGGGGTTAATAACTTTGACAATTGTTAACCAAACGTCATACTTTATACATTAAATAAAAGACAGTTCTCTTCCCTATCAACTTGCTAAATACCAAAGAGATACTATTACACAACTTTGAGAAATTATCATTAGTCGCCGATATGTAATTTTCGTGCCTTATGGTCGCCTGTATGAAAGTAAACCTGCCAGAGTTTATTGAACCGTAGAACTGGCCACCTAACAGCCCTCCCCCTGATTTGAACCCGATTTATTATTCGATTGTTTACTATTGTCTTCGGCAATTAGTGTATCGTGAACCAATTCACGACGTTGAACATTTGAAACGAGTCATTGTCCTCCGTTGGGGCTGAAATCAGTCAAACACTCG